>CAMZMU010000060.1:52938182-53107616 GCA_947311845.1 Poa pratensis
AGGGGACCTAGAACAAAAATGAATCCATTTTTGCTTTGATATAGAACAAAAATGGCTGTGTACAATTCTTGGTACTACTTATGTAATCATGTTTGCTTTGAGTAACAAAATATAGAGGAAAATGTTGCAGGCTGTGTACTGATTCCATTTTGCTTTGATATAGAGAGGGATATGAGCACAGAGTCTGACGCTATGAGCATCTCTAGTGAGGACAGTGGCTCATTTTCAACTGATGAACATTTGGGCTACGCTGTAGATGGACCGATGTTTATCAGGAGAGGTATGAAGAACCTTTGGAACCAAATTGGTTATCCCTTGTTTATTACTGTTATGTAGTACATTGCCTAACATTTAGATAAATTTTGTTACATATAGGACCTCATTTTAGGGGAACTCGCACCTTTGACAAGCATATGATATATGCAAGTGATGTGTGGCTGAATTCATATCAAGTGGAGCAGTTGATAGAGCTGGCTGACAGTGTTTCGGCAGCATCACCCATCAAATTTTATCTTTACAGGATGTCGAAATCATCTGTAATGAAAGAAGGAAGCAAGATGGTTAGCTGCTGTTTACTTAAACATGCAACAGTGCATGTACTGTTGCAATCTTTCTATTTGCTACCTAAATACTATGTTTGCTATATAATTGTTGCAATCTTTCTATTTGGACAGGTGTTTGGAGCTCAGTTCATCAAAGCCAACCTGAAACGCTATATTGGAAAGAGATCGAAGAAGGTCCTTGTTGAATGCAGTCCGAGCCGTACATCATGTGAAGTGGAGATGAAGATGGGAAGTCTGAGCCATGCAATAATGACTACCGGATGGCCTGAAGCTATGGCTGAGTTCAAGTTAAGGGAGGGGGACATAGTAGTCTTCAGCTTCACGCCAATTACGGGCCAGTGCTATAAGCTTCATCTTGACATGATTACATTGGTGAAGTGAACTAGTTGGTCCAGTAGTAGTGTCCTGAACTTATCTGAACTAATTGTCTAGTAGTAATGTAGTAGTTATGTGAGACTTCTATCTTGTAATGATGAAGCTATGTCCTCAACTATTTCAGACTTTTATCTTGTAATGAAATGATTCTATGAAATCAAGCTATCTTGTATGAAATGACTATATGAAATCAAGTTATGAAATGATATGTCAGGTCTTGTCATTTTCTGAAATGATTCTTCTTATTTTCTTTACTGGTCTGGAATGATGCCCAGATTTCAACTTATTTTCTTTTGAAAAGACACACAGAACTTATATATAAAAGTGTTAGACATGGCTAGCTAACAAGATCCTACAGATAGCACAACGGTATGTCTTCTTCGTTTATAACCCACAGGTGCTTGGTTCGAATCCCAGCCCACCCCTTTTTTTCTGGTAATTTTGTAACACAACATAAAAATATATGCCGACGGCTGACATAACGTGGCCGTCGGCATAGCCGTCATATTTCTGACAATTTTGCAATCAACGCAAAAAGGTATGCCGACGGCTGACTTGACAAGGCCGTCGGCATAGGTTCTCGCCATTACGACGACTAACGCCAGTAAGGTATATGCCGACAAGAATAACTATACCGACGGCTTCTCTAAGACGATCGTCGGCATATGATCTCTGTACCGACGGCTTGTTATATGCCGATGGTTCTTATGTGCAAGCCGTCGACGTACGTGTGGTATGCCGACGGCCATGTATATGCCTACGGTTTTAAGCAGGACGCTCGGCATATCCATATCTATGCCGACGGCCCCGATAAATAGCCGTCGGCATAGATGTGGCCGTCGGAAACTGAGCGTTGCCCGTAGTGTAGACATCAAACCAACTCATTGAAATAGCTTATGCAGCGCAGCAGAATGAGTGTAACGACGCTGGTGCTAGTGGTTCAATGCTGAGTTTCTCTGTTCTAGCTGGCGAGTCGACACGTCGCGGCGCACAAACCGTCAATGATCGTCTAACGACGATGTTCGATGGTATCTACGGTTAATTAAAAAACTCGGGCTTTCAAGTGATAACCCCAAGCAGATTTATTCCCTGCCCTTCCACGGTCCCAGCGGCCAGTTGACATTTTTTGCAAAGTCAAAATCAAACCAAAACTATACGCTGGTCAACTGACACCACCAGACGCAGCAGGGCTACGCCTATAAACTATACGCTGCTCATATCAGATTGGCCGGTCGGTTCCGTGCAAAATTATGACGCAATCTTGCTTCTTTACTAGGTAAATTTGGCGCGACGGCACGCCGCGCCCTTACTGGTAATAATTTGTGTATTTTTTTTGCGTTATATATATACTGTAAGGAAAGTTGGTAGTTATAATTTGTGTAATGTACTTAGCTGAAATAAATCAGTCCGTAATTAGGGAAATGAATTTGTATTTTCTGTAAAAATTCTTCTAATTAAGCAAAAAAAATGTGAGTACATAATTGGGTATATTTAAGTTATATTACTTCTAAATGCGTTAGCTAAATTGAAATGATGAAATCTAGTTCTATTTTGCCGTAATTTTCTTATTTACCACTATAAATAGAGAAAATATATTATGGTTATGTCTAATTACTATGTTTCTATTTGGACGTAAATATGTAGTTTAGATCGTTAATTAAGGGGAACATGCTGTGTTAGCAGCTATTCATTTTAATTCATTTTTAGAGAGAAAGAAGTTGAGATTTCCTGAAATGTGCATGTAATAAAGCTTTATTTAAATTTAAGTACGTAGTTAGAGAGAGTTAAGTTCAATTTGAACATTTAGTAAATTAAGTTGCATAATTGGAGCGAGTTTAGTTATATTATTTGTAAATGTTATCCTAGTCGATTTGACATGATATGTGTGTGTCTTATCTTAAATATTTAATTTAACTCAATAACCGGAGGAAGTACATTGTTTGAGCATTTTAAAATTCAATTTAAACTCAATTTGTAATTTGCAGAAATGAATTTGCGTTTTGTCGGAATATTCATTTGAACAAACATTTTTTTTAAGTGTAACTACAGAATCAGAGGAATGTAAGTTATATTCCTTTTAGAAATGTTAGGTAAAATGAAATGATCAAATATGGTTCCATTTTGCTACAATTTTCTTATTTAGCACTATAATATGAGGTAATACATTATGGTTATGTCGGAATATTGACTATTTTTAGCATTTATTAAATTTGTGTGCATAATTGGAGAGAGGTCAGATAAATTGTTTTCAATTCATAATTAGAGGAGTTGAATTTGGATTATTTTCAAATATTTACCTATATAAGTTTCTGATTTTGTAGCATTTAGTAGTTTTCCGAAATTGTCTAAACACCGTAAAACAGTATATATAAAGTGTTCTAATTTTTTTGAAGCATGATCTTTTTAAAATTTTGTTTTTGATTGAAATATATTTATTTGGAAAATAAGATTTGAAATAATTTGGAGAAGGTTCCAAAGCATTTGGGATGACTGTTTTGTTTTATATTTCCTAAGAAATTGGTTTGAATTGTTTTGGAGTTGTGTTTGAAAAGTTTCGAAAGTTTTTGAAAATAGGGGAAAAAGAACAAAAAGAGGGAAAAATAATTAGGGAGAGTTCAGTTAATTTGTTTTAAATTCATAATTAGAGGAGTTGAATTTGGATTATTTCCAAATATTAACCTACGTAAGTTTCTGATTTTGTAGCATTTAGTAGTTTTCCAAAATCGTCTAAATACCGTAAAACAGTATTTGTAGAGTGTTCTAATTTTTTCGAAGCGTGATCTTTTTAAAGTTTTGTTTTTTAATTGAAATATATTTATTTAAGAAATAAGGTTTGAAATAACTTGGAGAAAGTCCAAAAGCATTTGAAATGACTATTTTGTTGTTTACATTTTTTAAGAAGTTGGTTTGAACTGTTTTGAAGCTGTATTTGAAAAGTTTCGAAAGTTTTGAAAATTAGAGAAAAAGAACAAAAGAGGAGAAAAAATAGAGAGGGCCGAGGATTATTTGAAGTAATGTTTTTTTTTAATTTTGTTTTTTTGACTGAAATATATTTATTTTTGGAAAATATAATATTTGGGATAATTTGGAGAAGGTCCCAAAGCATTTGAAATGACTTGTTTGTTTTTTTACCTTTTTTTATAATTTGAGCTGTATTTGTATTGTTTCAAAAGTTTTGAAAAATTGGGGAAAAGAACAAAAGGAGGGGGAAAAGAGGGCTGTGGCAGGCGCGCAGGAAGTGGGCCAGCCCAGCAGACGGCCCACTTCGCAGCCCAGGCCCACCGTGACTTCACAGCGACGTCACCCACGGGCGGAGCTGCCGCGGCGGCGACGCGGACGCCGGCGAGGCAGGACGCGCAGGCGGGCGCATCGGACGCGCCTCGACGCGGGCAACCCGTGGGTGGCGGCGCCGCCGCCTGTAGGTCGCCGGAGCGGCGGCTGCGGCGTGTGGACGCGGCGGTGGACGTCGAGCGCGTCGGTGTCGATTCCGGCGAGGCCGCGGCGTTTCGGGACGCGGCGCTCGGCGAGGACGGCGGAGCCCGCCATGTCCGTCGATCTGGACGGGGAGCACCAGAGCGGTGGAAGGGCGCGTCGGCGCCACCGGCGAGCTCCGGCTCGTGCGCGAGAGAAGGGAGAGGGGGGATTGTGTTTTTTTTGCAGTGGGGTCCTTCTGTTATTTTGTAATTGCGTTTAGGTCCCTCTGCTCGTGGAAATGGGGTTTACGGGACAATTTCTGAGAAGCGTAGAAACTTTTCTGTAAAATAAAACGGAGACCGTCAGATCCCGATCGGACGGCGCGGAATCATGCGCGCACTGGAGGGGGGCACAGTACCACGCGTTCCTGTAGCTAGCTACAGGAAATCAATGTGGGAGCTCCATTCTGGTTGATCTTAATATAGTTATTATAGGTAATACGCAGAGTCGATCCGGGCTGTGGACTGACCAGTCGCTGATGCTCTCCGCGTGCGCGCCACTCGCTTGCTAGGGCCGTCTGACTCTCTACTGGGCATCGCAACCCCATTCCAAATTAAGTCAACCACCCCATACGGGATCGATCGTCACACACGCTCCCCTCGCCTTTGAGTCCAGATGAACAGCTCCCCATCGATTGGGGTCTCGATGAGCTGGCGAGGAGCTGCGTCGGCACGGAAGCAGCAGAGCCGCCTCCTCTGGGCGTGTGCTTCGTGTAACTTGGCAATAGGCCTCACTTCACTAACTTCTGCAGAGCAAAGCGAGGCTTGTCGCCAGGTAAGTTTGGGCCGACGCGACTGACAAGCGCTAGGATAACAGTGTCGACGTCTTGTCCTCCGTACCTACGGATGGCGACTCCGAGGTCCGAGCTTTGGATGCTCATGGAGATGGAGGATATGTTCAGCGACTTTCACAGTGATTTCGGCCATTTGCTCAATGACGGCAACGATGATGTTTTCAGGCGATTGGTTTCTCTCTAGGTTGCTCTAGGCTAATTTAGGCCAGGGACGAAGCTTTGAGTCGCATCTTTGAGGGGGCCAAATGGGTGGAGCGTGGGGTAGCGGCCCAGCTTCTCCCTCCCTATATTTCGCCACTCTTGGCAGTTAATATTTGTGTCTCAAAGATATCGGCTGTTTCCATATTGTTGTACATACTCTTAGGCCTACTCCAACTCTTGCAAATTCGATATATTCAATTTTATTCCCATACAACTTGTACCATGTCCACAGAGACTAGGAATCAAGACCCAAATATTGGATTCATGTACATGGGAGATCATGGGGACTTAGAAAATAAATGTTATGCCTAGGATTTGCTTTAATTTTTTTGATGTAAACCACCAGGTCCGCCGGCTTCTACCTCTCCCCTCACTCCTGCCGGAGAAGGAGATCACGTGCCTCTGGCAGCTCGCGATCTATATGTCGCCGCGGGGATACTACCCGCCTACCAATCCACCATACTGTCATGGCTACCGTGTGGCCTTCGGTGTGACGTCACATCCATCGGGGGCTAACTATTTATATTTCTTTGTTTACACAAATACAAAAATCACCATGCTTTGCTACGACTAGAGTTGAAGGGTCTCCTAAAACTCCTACGGGTGAAGATTCGGTCTATTGCCAGCTCTTGAAACAATGATCAACGATGGTGTCTGTGCCTTAAACAATTCAGATGTTCATGACACAATCCCGGGTTTATTTCCGTGCCCCTCGGTGGCACCAGGGGACAGTTCTGTTGGAATACTAGGCATAATTTGCATGATTAATTCCAGAATAAAAAGCATGACAACCACAGCTACTAACATGCTAAACACAAACATACTAGATGTACTAATTAACATGAACAGCAGCAAGACATACGCCAACACATCCATAGTAAAACAGTTCGGTTTATGTTGCACGTACCGAACAGTTGTAGATGAAGCAGTCGTTGAAACAGCGACGACAGCAGCTTGAGTGGCTTCGGTATCAGCAACAGTTCGAAGAAGACGGCATTGGAGACGAGCCGCCCGCGGATCCGGCGATCGTCCAGGGAGGCGAGCCGTGATGAAGAACTTGAAAGCAGTCGCGCATAGCGCTTTCCAAAAATCTTATTCGCCCTCTCCCGTACAGGATCACAAGGACAAGTGGTTCCGGAGACCTGCTGTCCCGTTCGCCGTGCACGCCGGCGCACGGGATGGAGTAGACTACGGTGGCGGCGCAAGGCAAGATTGGCAAAACCTAGATTGGTTCGGTGTGTGACGGCGCACGGTAGTGCATGACAATATATAGTGCGGTTCGGAAAACCCTAACGGGTACAACGTGGGCCGCCACGTCGCACACGTTTGAGTCGGTTACAGCAGCCCACGATCCGGTAGCGATCCGAATTGGCTAAGCTGTACACGTACGCTAACGACTCGTTTTCCTGAACTGCAAAAATATAGGCATCGCTCGGCTCATTCCCGCAACCCGCGGCGTGTCGTGACGGACGGCGGCGGAGGAGGAGGAGGAGTGCGCACGAGAGAGCCTTCTATTCTCAGCCAGCACACCAAGTGATAGAACACTCCACTATATAAAGTGGTGCAGCTCTCTCTAAGCTAGCAGTATGGGACTAAACTTTAGTCACGTACATGCACCTCCAAAATTCTGCCATGCACATGGGCCAATTTGAGATTTCCAGAATTGCTTATATGGGCTGACTAATGGGCCCAATATTCTAACAATCCCCCACCAGATCTCAAATTCCCATTTAGAGATTTTGCCAAACCTCGTTTCTTGTTTATATACCAGTGTTTCAGCAGAGACTGTTAAGTTGAACTTGCCTAGAGCTTCAAGCTACATCTACCAGCAACTTGAACAATGGACGAACCTTGAATTGCAAGTTTGGTGCCAATAGACTTCACTCAAAGTCATAACCAGTACGTGGCTGCCAGTAGCCTACCCCGCGGGTGGAGCATATGCGTCATACTCCCTGGTCTCTTCATGAGTTTACTAGAGATCACCCAAATCTCATAGACTGCGACGTTTAACAGTCGGACTCATATAGGTGTGTTCTTTCAAGGTCGCTCTGTAGGATAGCACCTTTGCTACGAATAGCCAACAAAACACATTAAGGCATTGCCAACCTGCCTTACAGAATTGAGAGTTATGCATCTTCACGAGAGGGTTAAAAAAACTCTCTCTGTTAAACCACTAGCTTGTTCTTCCCAGGTCCTAATTCACGGGATCTCCGATCACATAGGTTGGGTTACCACTATGGTGTAACGCTCACGGGTCTCAACCCCATCTCTCGATGCACTATCTATCACATTACGTGATAGTCCCTTGTAAAGGGATCTGCCAGGTTTTTGTCAGTTTGAACATAACTAACAGTCATTACTCCGGAGTTTCTCATTTTCCTGACAGACTTCAAGCGTCTTTTAACGTGTCTTGATGACTTC
Organism: Poa pratensis; assembly: GCA_947311845.1. Taxonomy (NCBI): domain Eukaryota; kingdom Viridiplantae; phylum Streptophyta; class Magnoliopsida; order Poales; family Poaceae; genus Poa; species Poa pratensis. Next base: position 52,946,010 of record CAMZMU010000060.1, read on the forward strand.
GCATTATCCTTAGCACTGTTCACTTTCATGATAACCGTTGGTTGTCACAATTCATAAGGATGGCCGGTAATGGTTGCTCAACCACCGGCAAGTCCATCAAGAGCTCACGCAGCCATTCTGTCTCAACAGAAGCTGTATCTAAAGCAGTAAGTTCTGCTTCCATGGTTGACCTCGTCAAAATGGTCTGTTTGCAAGACCTCCATGACACTGCGCCACCTCCAAGAATAAATGCATATCCACTTGTGGCGTAGAGCTCATCAACATCTGAGATCCAGTTCGCATCACAGTATCCCTCAAGCACCGCAGGGTGCCCTGAATAGTGAATCCCATAACTCATTGTACCGTTCAGATAGCGCATGACCCTTTCAAGTGCATGCCAATGATCAATACCCGGGTTAGACATGAACCTGCTCAACTTGCTCACAGCAAAAGAGATGTCAGGTCTTGTCGCGCTCGCAAGGTACATGAGTGAACCGATCACTTGAGAATATCTTAATTGATCTCTCGTTTCCTTTTGTTCTTTCTGAGTGTCACACTGGGATCATAGGGTGTTGGAGAAGGCTTGCTGTCTATATAACCAAAGCGGCTCAAGACCTTCTCAACATAGTGTGATTGCGTTAACGTAATCCCACTCTCATCCCTAATCAACTTAATGTTCAGGATCACATCAGCTTGTCCCAGATCTTTCATATCAAAGCTCTTTGACAGAAAAGACTTGACCTCATTTATCACTATCATGCTTGTACCGAAAATCAGTATGTCATCAACATACAAGCATAATATAACACTATCGCCCCCACCATGGCGATAATATACACACCTATCAGCCTCATTAATGGCAAAGCCTGCAGAAGTTAAAGTTCTGTCAAACTTCTCATGCCATTGCTTAGGTGCTTGCTTCAGCCCATACAAAGATTTTAACAATTTGCACACCTTTCTCTCTTCACCTTTTACTACAAACCCATCAGGCTGATCCATATAATTTCCTCTTCCAACTCTCCGTTAAGGAAAGCTGTCTTACGTCCATTTGATGAACGAAGAGATAGGAGGCAGCCAGGGAAAGTAGTACACGAATGGTGGTGAGAGCAACAGGTGAATAGGTGTCAAAGTAATCTTCGCCTTCACGCTGGGTGTAGCCCTTGGCCACAAGCCTTGCCTTGTACTTTCAATAGTACCATCAGGCTTAGCTTCTTCTTGAACACCCACTTACAACCCACGGTTTGCACCGTAGGGTCGTTCAGATAATTCCCAAGTTCCATTAGAAAGAATCGAGTCCATCTCATTATGGACAGCTTCTTTCCAGTCATCAGCATCAGGAGATGCAAATGCCTCTGCAATGGACGTGGGAGTATTGTCCACAAGGTACACAATGAAATCATCACCAAAGGATTTTTCAGTCCTCTGTCTCTTGCTCCTCTTGGGAGCTGATTCATTGTCATCCTTCTCAAGGACTTCCTCAACAAGTGGTTGTTCAGAATGATCAACAGATGTACTAGGTTCACAATATCTCAGAAGAAATTCTAGCAATGCTATGCATATCCTTCATAGGAAATATGTTCTCAAAAATGTTGCATCACGAGATTCAAAATAGTATCAACATGCATATCAGGTATCTCAGATTTAACCACTAAAAATCTATAGCAAATGCTCCGATGAGCATAGCCTAGAAAGACACAATCCACTGTCTTTGGTCCAAGTTTACGTTTCTTAGGAATTGGAACATTGACTTTCGCCAAACATCCCCAAGTACGAAAATAAGAAAGTGATGGTTTCTCCCAGACCACTCCTCGTAAGGGTCTTCTTTTTATCCTTGTTTGGAACTCTATTCAGGACATGACACGAGTCAATAAAGCCCCCCCACCATGCCTTAGATAAACCAGCAGTGTCCAACATGGCATTCACCAAGTCGGTCAGCGTGCGGTTTTTCCTCTCAGCAACCCCGTTTGATTGGGGAGAATAGGGAGGCGTCCTCTCATGAATAATACCATGTTCCTCACAGAATTCATCAAATATTGGAGAAATACTCGCCACCACGATCGACCTAAGACGTTTGATCTTTCTCTCTAATTGATTTTCTACTTCAGCTTTATAGATTTTAAAGTAGTCTAAAGCTCATCTTTAGTGTGCAACAAATATACATACAGAACCTAGTAGCATCATCGATTAAAGTCATGAAATATTCTTATCACCTTTTGTCAACACGCCATTCATCTCACATAGATCCGAATGTACGAGTTCTAGAGGTGCCAAGTTTCTCTCCTCGGCTGCCTTGTGAGGCTTTCGAGGTTGCTTAGATTGCACACAGCTATGGCACTTAGAACCTTTGGCAATGGTGAAAGTAGGAATTAAACTCAAGCTGGAAAGTCTACTCATTAAACCAAAATTAACATGACATAAACGAGAGTGCCACACATTAGCATCCGAATCCACACTGCCACAAATATGGTTTACTGACTTATTACAAAAATCCGATAATGAAAAGCGGAACAAGCCTCCGCACTCATACCCTTTACCAATAAATTGTCCAAACTTTGACACAACTACTTTATTGGACTCCAAGACTAATTTAAACCCATCTCTGCATAGAAGGGAGCCGCTAACAAGATTCTTGTTCATAGTAGGGACATGCTGCACGTTCCTCAGCTGCACGATCTTCCCCGAAGTAAACTTCAGATCTACCGTGCCAACACCACGAACAGAAGCATGTGATCCATTCCCCATTAAGACGCTTGAATCTGCGACCTGATAAGAAGTGAACATAGAGATGTCAGCACATACATGAACATTAGCACCCGTATCAATCCACCAACATGGAGATTGAAATACTGAAAGCACAATGGTAAATTACCATACCCATCAGTATTGCTAGCGGTCACGACGTTGACATGCTTCTTCCCTTTCTTGTCTGCACGATCTGGGCAGTCCACAGAGAAGTGTCCGGCTCTCCACAAGTGTAGCACTTTAGCTCAGATTTGTTCAGCATCTTCTTCTTCTTGAAAGAAGTAGTCTTGGTAGGCATGTTGAAGGAAGGCTTACTCTTTGCCTTGTCTTGCCATGGTGAAAGTTCTTCTGCACCATGTTGGCGCTAGACTGACCTTCACCTCTCAGCAGTGTCCTTAGCCCGAGCCTTCTCCTCAACATCAAGAGACGCTATCAGGTTTTCAACCGATATCTCCTGTCTCTTGTGTTTGAGAGTTGTGGCGAAGTTCCTCCATGAAGAGGGCAACTTTGCAATAATGCATCCAGCCACAAACTTGTCAGGTAAGGCACACTTAGCGTGCTCAAGCTCCTTAGCAATGCACTGTATCTCATGAGCCTGTTCGACTACAGAACGGTTGTTACCATCCTGAAGTCATGGAAGCTCTCCATGATGTACAGTTCACTGCCAGCATCTGCTACACCGAACTTAGCGTTCAGTGCCTCCCAGAGCTCTTTGGCATCTGTAATGTGCATGTACACATCAAACAGCTTGTTGCTAAGAGCACTCAGAACGAGTCCCACAAAGGCAGTATTGGTTTCCTTGAACTTGTTCTGATCTCTCAGATATAGTTCCTTCAGGTAAACCCTCACTAGCCTCGAACACTTTCAGAGATCGCAACCACAGTGTGGTCTTGTACTGCCATCTCTTAAAGTCCACACCGGCAAACTTGTCCGGTCTCAGCGCATCGGATAGATGTCCCATGTTTAACTCAGGAAATTGCCTATAACACATATAAGGTTTTTGGATTGTTGGAATACTAGGCATAATTTCCATGATTAATTCCAGAATAAAAAGCATGACAACCACAGCTACTAACATGTTAAACACAAACATACTAGATGTACTAATTAACATGAACAACAGCAAGACATACGCCAACACATCCATAGTAAAACAGTTCGGTTTATGTTGCACGTACCGAACAGTTGTAGATGAAGCAGTCGTTGAAGCAGCGACGGCAGCAGCTTGAGCGGCATCGGTATCAGCAACAGCTCGAAGAAGACGGCGTTGGAGACGAGCCGCCCGCGGATCCGGCGATCGTCCAGGGAGGCGAGCCGTGATGAAGAACTTGAAAGCAGTCGCGCGGAGCGCTTCCCAAAAACCTTATTCGCCCTCTCCTATACAGGATCACAAGGATAAGTGGTTCCGGAGACCTGCTGTCCCGTTCACCGGTGCACGCCGGCGCACGGGATGGAGTAGACTACGGTGGCGGCGCAAGGCGCGAGATTGGCAAAATCTAGATTGGTTCGGTGTGTGACGGCGCACGGTAGTGCATGACAATATATAGTGCGGTTCGGAAAACCCTAACGGGTACAACGTGGGCCGTCCACGTCGCACACGTTTGAGTCGGTTACAGCAGCCCACGATCCGGTACGTACGCTAACGCGACTCGTTTTCCTGAACTGCAAAAATATAGGCATCGGCTCATTCCCGCAACCCGCGGTGTGTGACGGCGCACGGTAGTGCATGACAATATATAGTGCGGTTCGGAAAACCCTAACGGGTACAACGTGGGCCGTCCACGTCGCATACGTTTGAGTCGGTTACAGCAGCCCACGATCCGGTACGTACGCTAACGCGACTCGTTTTCCTGAACTGCAAAAATATAGGCATCGGCTCGGCTCATTCCCGCAACCCGCGGCGTGTCGTGACGGACGGCGGTGGAGGAGGAGGAGTGCGCACGAGAGAGCCTTCTATTCTCAGCCAGCATACCAAGTAATAGAACACTCCACTATATAAAGTGGTGCAGCTCTCTCTAAGCTAGCAGTATGGGACTAAACTTTAGTCACGTACATGCACCTCCAAAATTCTGCCATGCACATGAGCCAATTTGAGATTTCCAGAATTGATTATATGGGCTGCCCACTAATGGGCTCAATATTATAACAAATTCAATCTCTCGGTTGACAATTGGCACAAAGTCAAAATCAAACAAGTGCTTAAAATTCAAAAAAAAAGTCAAAATCAAACAAAAACAATACGATGGCTGGTCAAGTGACACCAGACACAGCAAAGCTACACCTATAGCATCTGGACGCAGCACGTGAAGACGAACTGGGCATCGATCGGTTACGTGTAAATCATGACGTGATATTCCCGATCTTCCTTCTTTATGCATCGAGTAGATCCGGGGCAGTGAAACGGATCAGTGTTTTGATGGGCCTCGCGGGCGACCCAATGTTCCTTCACCCTGGCCCATCAGGCCTTACTCTAAATCACCCCAGGCATCAGGAGTTTATCAGAACCTAAAAGCTTATAAACGCACGCGCGCTGGTTGGTTGAAGTGAACGGCCGCGCGCACGCTGTCCGTGCTGCGTCAAGATGCGCGTCGTCCCGACAGTGAACTAGGTGCTTTTTGTCGGCACTCGCAGTCGATTCCCCGTTCCTATCCCCGAATCGCACCCCTCCGCTCTCTCTGCCCCACTCCCACCCGTTTGGTCGCCATCTCGAATCAACTACGGGGGAGGGTGTTGCGCGGCGGCGTTGCGTATCGCGGCGGTGGCGCGGACCGTGGTGGAGGTGCGGTATTTCGGCCCGCGGGTCTTTGAAGGAGTGGGGGGCGGGGGCTGGGCTGTGTAGATTCGCCGTGTACTGCCATTGTCTCCGAGCTAGAGCGAGGCGGTGCGAGGGGAGGTAGCGTTCGACGAGGTGGAGCAGCCATGGCGGTCGCGGGCAAGCACGAGAAGGTGTTGCACTTGACGGAATCGACCAATTTTCTTCGAGCTCCGTATCTGAAAAATCCTGATCCCCAAATCTCAGACCCTCGCGCGATGGTCGCTGTACATGCTGTCCTTGCCTAGTAGCTAACGATGGGCTAGAGATGAAGAGATTTAGAGTTGGTACAGGGATTTTTGCTCCGTAGATCCACGCCTTTTGATTTCTATCTAGGTTTTGCATGCTCTTCCTGTCATTTCATATGCATTTGATATCCGCTCCACCCAATAGCTGTTTGATTTGATTTCGTTCGGCTGCATGCTCGATTTGATATGAACATTCACAAATCTACAGGCTTGACCTGGTTTTGATTTCGTTCGTCCGTGAGTTCATCTGTCCGCTGAGGCCCGACAGCCATGTACGGACATGACTCTAGCTTGTACTGTACATGTGTAGCTAGCTTAAGAGTACTCCGTTGCACAATGCAGCAGTACCGGCCTAGAGCCCAAGCACCTCTAGCACACCACAACGAGGCTTCAAACTAGGAGCACACAAATGCACAAAGCAGCTCTAACAAATAGGAATCAGCCGTCTAGAAACTGTTGCCGCTGTGGCTGCGCACAAAGGTAACAACATGTATTTTCTCGTGGAATGTCCATGACCAGAGAGGCATAAGGGGCAGAGGTAGTGCAATTTATTTGGAGTGTTCCATGCAACTAATTAGTGATTTCAGGAAATTTTGGGAGTGTTCCAGGCAATTTTAACCATTGTTTTAAGCAATTAAGTAGTTGTTCGGGCAATTCTAAATCCCTGCTTAGGCATTTTTGTAGTGTTTTGGAGCAACTAAGTAGTGTTTTCACGCAAAATTTGGATTGTTTTAGGCATCTTAAATCATTGCTTAGGCATTTTTTTAGTGTTTCATTCAACTAAGTAGTGATCTCAGTTAAACTTTCGAGTGTTTCAAGCAAATTTAATCATTTTTTTTTGCAATTAAATAGTGGTTCGGGCAATTTTAAATCCTTGCTTAGCCATTTTTGTAGTGTTTCGGGCAACTAACTAGTGTTTTCAGGCAAAATTTGGAGTGTTTTAGGCAACTTAAATCATTCTTTAGGCCTTTTTTTAGTGTTTCATACAACAAAGTAGTGATTTCAGGAAAACTTTGGAGTGTTTTGGGCAAATTTAATAAAAAAAATTGGCAATTAAGTAGTGGTTCGGGGCAATTTTAAATCCTTACTTAGGCATTTTTGTACTGTTTCGGGCAACTAACTAGTGTTTTTAGGCAAAATTTGGAGTGTTTTAGGCAACTTAAATCATTGCTTAGGCATTTTTTTAGTGTTTCATTCAACTAAGTAGTGATCTCAGGTAAACTTTCGAGTGTTTCAGGCAAATTGAATCATTGTTTTTCACAATTAAGTAGTAACTTAGTAGTGTTTTCAGACAAACATTGGAGTGTTTCAGGCAACTAATTAAGTAGTGTTTCAGATTATTAAATCATTGTTCAGCATCTTTTTGAGCTGTGGCAGTAGGCAATTTGATGTCACATTATTTTGTACGCATATGCAGTCTAATTTGCCTTTTAAAAAATGATTTTTAGGCAATTGCAATAATCATCGAGGCAAGTTTATTGGCTATGTGGGCATATTTTGTCATTGTTAATCGGCAACTATGTGATAATGTAGGCCTTTCAGGCCTACTACATGTTATTCTGCTGTTCTGGATTGGATAGCTCACTGTTTAGTTATGGCAGCAAGATATTATGTTGGAATGCAGAAAAGGTATTGGCTATTTTTTTCCCAAATGTTGTTAGTCAATTTAATCTGTTTGCTACAATTCTTGCACGCTTCATTGGGATTTAGGACGATTGTGCCACGGTGAATGAGGAGTACAAGGACAAGGTTAAGAGGAGACCATTGAAGCTCTAACAAATAGGAATCAGCCTTCTAAAAAATGTCGACGCTGTCGCTGCTCACAATGACAACACCATGTGTTTTCTCTTGGTCTGTTCATGGCCATAGAGTCATAAGGGGGCTGGGGTAGTGCAATGTTTTTAGTGTTTCATGCAACTAAGTAGTTATTTCAGGCAAAGTTTTGAGTGTTTCAAGTGATTTCAATCATTGTCTTAGGCAATCAAGTAGTGGTTCGGGCAAGTTTAAATCCTTGCTAAGGCATTTTAGTAATGTTTCGGGCAACTAAGTAGTGTTTTCACGCAAAATTTGGATTATTTTAGGCAAGTTAAATAATTGCTTAGGCATTTTTTGCTGTGTTTCATGCAACTAAGTACTGATTCCAGGCAAACTTTGGAGTGTTTTAGTCAATTTGGTAGGTTATTTCGGATTTTTAGGTTATTTTGGGTAACTTTTAAAATTAAAGCCGTGGAAAATAGACAATTATGTGTTAAGGCAATATTAGTCATATCGGAGGCAATGTTTTCCTTTTCAATTTGTTTTTGCTTGAGGCATTTGTATTGTCCGCTTAGGCAAATTTTCTTAAATGCGTGCAAAATAGGCAAATTATCAGAAGTTTAAACAGAAATTTACATGATGAGCTACCCCTTACTTGTCCAATCTTAAACAGAGTGGAAAATTTATTTTGAACTAGGACCTGTTATATATTCAGTGGGCATTTTACACACTTGTTAATTATGTGCACGTGCAGGAATGGGATCTTCTTGAAACTGAAGCAAGTTTTCTAAACTGTAAATACCAGGGATTTCTTCCTCTCTCCCTGATGAAAACAATCAGGCAAGTTTCATGTAATGTTAGAATAGGCAATTTTATTTCTCTCCTGGTGTTGTTAAAATAGGCAAGTTTTATCTCCATGTAATGTGCCATGTAGGCAACCGTTTTTTGTGATGCAACTATTTTCATTGAAGAACATGCAACTAACCAGGTTTATCCACTTCCACAAATACATAGGCAACTTGTTAGTTTTGTAAGTGAACTACAATTTTTCACACGACAACTTTTCTCTATGATGCAACTAACTAGGCAAGTTTGTTATGATGGTCAGTAAAATACATTTTCATGAAGGCAACTTTTTTGGCTATACGTGCTAACAAATATTCTTGGGCAACAACCAGACGGCATGTAACCCTTCTTTTACTACTCCTTGTCGGCAACTAATTCACTGAAACCATTCATAAACTGAATCAACTTCTAGAGCCGCATGCGACAAAATAAAATCAACTTCTTTGTTCTATTTTTTGCACCAACTATCTTTCAGCAACTAGAACTCAGTTCTGGCAACGTCTAACAGTTAACTGATCGCAGGCAGCAAACCAACATCTGGTTGCAGCTTATGGGTTGGATCAAGCAACTCTTCGTGCAATGGTGATACATGTGGCGCAGGCTGTGGGGTGGGATACAAGCAGTTTTCATCAAGCTACTTGGATGATTCCTTGATCTACAGAACACATGGGGTTCTCTCTTCTCTCTGGGAGGGGTGGGTGATTTCTAACTGTTGATAAGTTGTGTATTTTATATGATGTAATGTTGTCAGTCGTTGATAAGTTGCCTACCTATATCATGAATTTTATAAATTGCATTTATCTATTGTGAAGTTGCCTACTACTGTTGTTGAAGTTGCCTACTACACGATGTTGTGAATTTGTCTACTCACTTCTATGTTGTTGTCTTTATTTCTGAAGTTTCCTACCACTGATGTGAAGTTTCCTACTGCTGCTATGAAGTTGCACGATGTTCAGATGTTGCGGTTGACTACCACTATTTGGAAAGTTGAGGCCAATGGGGATAGTAGCCTTGTGTGTGTCCAGTGTTGTGAGCGATTTAGAGGTGGATGTTGCAACATCGGCTCTGCACCACAATACTCCATGAGAGATTCAGAGGTGGACGAGTGATGTGAAAGTGGACGTTGAAGGCTTTCATGAAGAATTTAGAGGCAACTTCACAACGTCGGCACTCGGCAGACAACTTCATTGCAATGGCGGGAAACTTGATAATAATAATAGGCAATAAACTCATAAGTGAGCAAGAAATAGAGGACATAATTGAACAAGTACTGTATGATGTTAGACAACAAATTGTAGAATTTGGGCAACTAATATGAGCTATTCGGCAACAATCAGACAAAAGCAGACAATTACAGTCCAAGCAAAAAGCACAAACATTACGGTGAAATCACCCAATCTCCTCTCTCATCCGCCTCCCACCACGTTGAGCTCCTGTCCCCTCGGCCTGGTCGCCGGCGGCGAGCTGAAGGTGACCTGGTACCGGAGTGCGCCCACGTCACCACCACGGCCAAAGCCCTCTCCTCCGCCCGTCATGACCCATAGAAGGCCGAGACGTCCGTCACGGAGCGAGCTCGACGAGCTCGGACTCTGGGCGTCTTGGAGCGCAAGGTCAGGGGCCCGTGCGGGTGCGCTCGGATCCCGTCGAAGGGGGCGAGGCAGGGGCGTCGGGGGCGAGGGGAGAGGGAGTCGATGAAGAGGACCGTTGACCATCGCTGGAGATGGTGGTCGTGGACTCGTGGGGTGGGATTCGAGGCCGCGGAAGGTGGCCTTGGGTGGCGCCGGAGCTAGGGGTGATGGGAGGGGTTCTCCCCGGCGGCAGCAGGGTGCGGTGCGGAGCTTTCCTGGCAGCGAGGAGCACGTGAATCAGGAGGTAGGGGATGGCCTCGTGCGGGAAAGTGTGTTGTCGTGGGTGAGCGTTCGAGAGGACCAACCAACGCTCGGCCGTTGGCTAGACACGTCCCAGGAGTTCATCAAAAAAAATAAAAAAAATCAGGAGTTCATCAGGACTTCATCAGTCTCTAAAAAGGGAAAGCAGAGTCCCGGCAAAACGCTTCGCGCCATCGCGAGCCGTGCCTTGGAAGACACCAGATTACCTGTGGGCAGTGGCGATATATAAACACATCCCCAGTTATCACGTCTGGATCGATCTCCAGCAAACATGCCATCGCTTCCTCCTGCTTCTTCGATTCGTCATTGAGTTCAAGGTAAGACCGGCGAGCAGTTTCATCTCATTCTTTCTTCCTAGAGTCGTCGTTGATCGCATCTCTACAACTTACATACATACGCCTTTACCTAGGTTTTGCTTGATTGCCATCCATCGATGAGTTTTGGGACAAGACCAGTGCTTCCTTGTTAGTCTTTTAACGCTTGTGACTTTCATTCAAATTATGAAGATCTCTGCCAAGACCCTCGCCGGCAAAACGGCCACCGTCAAGGTCGATCTGTCAGACACCACCAACGTCGTCACCAAGGTTGAGATACAGGACCAGGAGCTTCTTGTCTTCGACGGGGAGGAGCTGGACGACAGGCGCACGCCGGCCGACCACGACGTTCAGGACGAGTCCCTTCTAAACCTCGACCTGCGACCCCGCAAGAGGAGGAAGACGATGCAGATCTTCGTCAAAGGGCTCACCGGGAACACCAGTACCCTTTGCGTCAAGGAGTTGGACACCGTCGAGAGCGTCAAGGCCATGATCGAGGACATCGAGGACGCCCCCGCCGGCGAGCAGATGCTCATTTACGGCGGGCATCACCTGCGGGATGGTCGCACCCTCAGGGACTATGGCATCACGGCGGAGGCCACGCTCCACCTCCTTCTCCGCCTCCGGTCGTGCGTCAGGTGCCCAGTGCATACCTAGCTAGCCGAAAAGCGCCACTTAACTTGATTTTCTTCCCGTGCAATTTTTTTTTTGATCTATTCCCGTGCAAATTCAATGTGCCTGAGACATGCTTTCTATATATGTCCATATGTTATTTTTCTAGCTATATCTGTTTTCTATCAGGTTGTCAATGTAGTACCGTGGAAGATCTTTTTTGTCTGGAGATTGCTAAACATGTACTGATGTACACACCATATATTTCCTTCTTCTCTGGTTCCTTAATTTACTGCTGAATGCACGTTTTGATAACAAGTACGTAGAACACTCTGAACGATTTGTGAAGAGGGATAGAACAGGGAGAGGACCCAACACGAATTGTTATTCAGCCGGGGCAGTGTTTATATAACAGCTTGGACACGTCGACCGATAGGCCATCGTGTGGTGCCACCATCACCTCTAACTGAACTCAGCTTACTGCTAGACGTGGGTGAGTGGGTGCGTGTGTGTTAACTGTATATATACAATGGAAGAGACACACACTACCTTATACATACAGTATATCCTAACAATTTTCGGCTTATCATACTGACCGCTCGATTGCAATCCACATGTTTAAAACTTTATCCAAGGTATCCATAGAGTGTGAAAAGTCATCATAATTAATCACGTCTGCAAGGAGGGCAAAGTCTGTTAGGGAAGAATTTAAGTGTTTTTTTAAGTAGATAGGAGAGTGATGGCTCGTCTAAGTTGTAACTGTTGTGAGAGCCATGTTAATGTCATTCACCTTAGATCTTTCCGAAAATCAACCATCTCTTGTATTAGCATATCATGACTGTTCCTAGCCAACTCATTCCGAAGATTTGGCAACTTCTTAGTTCTTACCCTGCGAATTCAGAGGGTTCAGTGAAGTTTGTAAACGTTAAAAAAATATACCAGTGCTTGATTAACTGAAATCGAGTTAATAAACCGTCCCCACGGGCCACAGTAATGCCCTCGTGGATCAGATCCAAGTATATATTTTTCTGTAGCTGGAACATATGTAAGTTACTTTTCAACAAGTTATCTTTTCTTTGCAAATCGTTTTCAACAAATTCTGAACATTAAAGATAGCACTTACCTCTGCGCGGAGAAAAATCTTATGCGACCAGGTCGCTGAGGCCAAATTGGTGGACCACCTCCAGGGGATGACATCTGGCAGTCTGAATCTCAAAGCATCATGGCCAAGCCAACCACGTAATCTAGGAGCAGTTCTGAAGAAAAACGGAGTCCAGAGTAGTGAAGAAAGACGGAGTCCAGCGGCGGTTATGAAGAAAGAAACCAAAGAACAAATTCGAAATCCCAGCAGCGAAAGAGACGGGGGCAATCATACGGGGAGGTCCGCCGGCGGTGCCGCGAGCGGAGGCGTCGAGGATGGTCAAAGCGTTGGTGGATGCACCGACGGGCGGGCTAGGCCGTGGATGAGGGAGGAGAGCGGCGGGGATGGAGCGCTGGTGGTTGCGTCGCCGGGGGCGAGCTGTTTCGGCGCTGACGAGCGTGGTCGTCGACGGTAGGGGAGAGCAGCGCGGACAGCTCGCCGGTGGCTGCAGCGGCACAAGTAGCATAGTCGTGAGAGAGAGGTTCTGGATTTGGGGATCTGTTAACGAAGGTATCTGCTCTGTTTGTGCTTTAAGATTCGGATTGCCAGATGTCATCCCCTGGAGTTGGTCCACCAATTTGGCTCAGCGACCTGGTCGCATAAGATTTTTCTCCCCTCTGCGCGGGCGAGATTGGTAGACTTGGTATACATTAGTCGAGAGCATGCCGTCAGCGACAGCGCGTGGATACGGGGCCCGTCGGCGACTTGAGAGCAAGCATTGGCATCTTTTTTAGCATACAGCGCAGCGTCATTAGGTTCGACGGGTTTCGACGGCGGCGGAGTCTACGATTTCCCCACTTATTTTCTTCTCCGTGTTCATCCTGTGCACAGCTCGCATTATATAACCTTTTTTTTTTTATGAGCCAACGACGGCCGAATTTCTTTCGGAGTCGGTGTCTTATTTCCTACTCCTATCAGGCCACGACAAGGCCTATCAGCCCGCGTGTCTCATGCGAGGAGAGAAATCCCCGTTAGGGCCCATTTGGTTGACGGTAAAAGCGGGCTCAAAAGTCTGCTTGGAGCTCTTACTCTGATGCTCCCAAACCTTGTTGAGCGAAGTCTGCCAAATCTATACTACTATTAATATAGTAAACATGTTAGGATACTTTAAATCTTGTCCGTTTAATTTTCGATCAACGATCCAGATTGTCTCCATGTCGAACACCAAACATATTTGATCTTGTCCGTTCAATTTTTGATCAACGATCCAGATTCTCCGAAAATATATATCATGTCCCAACGCTCACTCAAACACCGCTCACGTCGCACGCGGCGCCATGGGAGGTGACCAGGAACCGTTGCCAGCAAGCGCCCGGCGGCACGTGCTGCCGACCACGGCCTGGGCGCCACCCTCCTCTTCTCCGCGGCCACGGATTCGTTCGTGCTGCAAGAACGGCGTGCTCACAATCACCATCAAGAAGCTACCGTCGCTAGAGAAGAAGCCCAAGTCCGTCACTCCGTCTAGGTCGCCAATATTTTCCAAACTGAAGAGTCCTACTCCAACACGAATTGTAACTCCCGTTCCAACAAGAATGCACTGTCGAACATGGAATCCTTCTCACCTTAGGTAAGGCTATGCCATGTATATTAAGGATTGGTACGATCTGATCGCGATTAGGTTGATATAGAACGGCGACGCCCCGCTGTTGCCGCCGCCTATGGAGACGGGATGACGTCAACGCCGTCTGCGACGGCGCGGTCGAAGCCAGCGAGGTTGTCGGAGTCGAGGCAGCCGGCGCCCTTCAAGCACACCTTGTACCCCTCCATGCTGGCGCCGTAGGCCACGCAGCCAACCGCCGTGGTAGTGGTGTGCGTCCCATGTCCGTCGGCGTCGCGCGGCGACATGTACTCGACGGACCCGTTGGACGTCGTGGCCGCGGCGGCGCTTCCGTAGTGCGCGGCGTGGCCCTGCGAGAAGAACCGCGCGCCCACGAGCTTTCTGTTGCAGGAGGACGCCGGGAACGCGTGCCCCGCGTCGCAGCCGCCGCCCCACCGCGCGGGCACGGGCGGGAGGTTCCAGTCGGACAGGCTCCGGCGCTCGGGCCAGACGCCCATGTCGAGCACCCCGACGATGATGTCGGAGCCATCGTCGGCGAGGGAACAGAGGCCGAGGCGAGCGCGGAGGCCCATGAACTGTGGCGACCTGGTGGTGGTCGACGCGGAAGATGTACGTCTTCCTCTCATGGCCGCCGCCGCTGGTGGTGGCGCCGAGCACGGTTGTGATTGCGTCAGGGTGAGCAAGAGGAGGCAAAGCAGGAGGCGCCGGTGAGCGGCCATTGGATAGAGGAGCGAGAGTAGTGGTGTACTGGTGTCGTGGAGCGGTGGAAGTGGCAGTGCGTCGAGGAGTTATAGCGGCGCTGTGGACGATTGTGTAGGGAAAGGGTCTTCGTACTGTGTTGGGCTTGTCGTCGTGGGTCTCAACCACAGCAGGCTACTGCTACGACGACATGGAGCCGGAGACCGCTGCCTCCCGCTGGAGCCGCGTCAGCCTCAATGTATCCAAGGTCTTGCCACAAGACATTTTCGTAGCTTTTTTCTCCAAAAGACATCGATTTTTTTGATTGGAAGTAATCGAACGAGGCCAAGGCTCTCAAGCTGCCTTTTCTAGCACTGGATCGAGGCTGTGAGTACACATCAATTGCTTCTTTTAATCTAATTTTACTACTCCCTCCGATCCCATTAACTTGTTGCAGCTTGTACATGTTCAGCTGTACGTGGTAAGTTGAGATCTTAGGACATTTTCCAGATCTTAGGGAGTAGCATTTTCCAGATTTCAGGACATTCTGTTTGTTTATTGGCACCATCATTTGATAATATTTGTTGATCGTGTTTCACAAAATGAATTCCTCCTACTTCCTTGCCCACGGGTGTAGCTTCGCTAGCGCCACATAAATCCCATGGGAATGAAGGCATATTCCACGACAGCTGCGATGAGGATGACAACATCCTTCATACTGGTTGCCTGCTTCGTGCGCTCTTCCTCTTCCCCTCTACATGCAGGAGACGATGCCCGAGACGGTGCCGCAGCAAAATATCGCGCTGAAGGATACGAGTGTCAGAGTGTGACATTGAGGATATGACAAAAACATTGCCAACAATCCAATCACGGAGCACACCTTCTTCATTGCTGCGCACCTGTTCTGTCGGCTTCGATGTGAGATTTATGTACTGCATGATGCTTACATAAATATCGTTCTCTTTGAAATATAAAATCTAGAACCAATGCAAAAGTGTAAAATAGGTTATCTATGTAGACCTTGGTACATCTTTTCCTACTTATAAATTGTCCCTTTAAGTACGAATACGTGTGTTACATGTACATGTCAACTAGTATGAGGAAACTACAATTTGCAGTTGCGCCCGCAGTTCGTCGTCGGATGGTCCACTTCAAAATTTTCAAAATTTACGAAATGGATCATGGACATAGATAATGTTGTTTTTTGCGCATCCACAAATTTTTATCTAAAAAATGATCACATGTGACATGTGCAAAAAGAAGAAATAAAATGTGAATAGCATGACACTATTTACTTAAATCTTTCTCTTTTTTGCACAGGTCACATTGGTTCAAACTTTTGATAAAAACTTGTAGGTGGACAAGACACGACATATTCAATGTCCATGATTATTTCACAATTTTTGATAACATCGAGGGGGCATCCACTAAAGGAATGCAGGCGCAATTAGTTAGGAAATATTCGCGCTAGTTAAATATCTCTGTCAACAATGCCATCTCTCATTCAAGAAAGATTTTTCTTTATCTTTCCTCACTTGTTCAATCATTCCGTAATTCGCATCATTAAAAGCTGATGTGACAGCCCTGAAAATCATAACAGAAGATGCTTCTGTAGATGCCTAGCTTATAATACTGAATCATGATACGTGGCACAAAAGAGGCAACTAGCAGATATTTTTGGAATTTGTTCAACTGAAGGGGCCTGCCTACCTTAATTTTATGCCTAGTACGCGTTTTTATGACGGCAAGTAGATTTCTTCCTCACGGGATCACGGAGAGAAAATATGTGCAGCTAGTTTTTCAGGAAAGTTGAGTAATAAGAAGTTAAGAACAAAACGATTTGGAAAAAGTCAAACCATGCACATTCGCTCGTTCGTTCGTTATTGTGATCATGATAGTACAGAGGCATTGCAGTCTAGCAAGCTAGATCTTCCTCAAAGCAAGCTAGCTATACGCGCGAGCCAGCCGACGGTTTGCCTACTCGGAGGCGGTGGCGGCTTCTTCCTTTGATCCGCCGAAGAAGTCGCCGAGCGTGGGGAGCTTGAACTCGCCAGCGGTGGAGAGCGGGATGGTGAAGTTGCCGAGGACGGGGAGGTCGATGGTGAGTCCGACGTCGAGCACGTAGTCGATGTCCCAGTCCCTGCCGAGATCCTTCATGAGCGTGATGAGGAAGTCGTATGGCACCTTGGCGGGCACCTCCAGCTTGGTGACCTCGCCGTCGTCCTCGATCCAGCCCGGGTCCGGGATCGTGCCGGACGCCACCTCCCTGCCACATACACGGATCGAAGAACCAGTTGAGCGAATCGAGAATTAACAAGCGATGGTGATGACGATCGATCGTGCATGGTCATGGAGAAGAGGAAGGAGGTGCATGCTTACTTTCCGCCGCACTTGAGCATGAACTTGATGTCGCAGATGGGGATGCGGTGGGAGTAGGGGTTGGTGACGTTGATGTGGCTGTGCACGGTGATGGAGTCGCGGGTCATGCCCTTGAAGGTCACCTTGTCCAGCGACGCCTCCGGCTTGGGCATGTGCGCGACCTTGTCCGCCACGAACCCCTTCGCCTTGTCCATCAGGCTCGCCATGGCCGCCCAAGCTTCTCGCTAAGCTTCTGTCTTCTCTTTGCTACTCTGCTCCGATTTCCTGGGTGGATGGTGGTGCAGGGATGATCGAGCAGAGATGAAACATGGCGCGGCGTTTATAAGAAAGAGGAGGGGACACCAACCGGACGCGGCGCGCGCGTCGTGGGCACCACGTGCAAGGCGCGTGGAATCCGATCGATCGAGTGGGGATTTTTGTATTCTTGGAGCTTTGGTTTGGTACTGCGTGGAGCTCGACGATCTCGGACGGTCGGCGGCAAGTGGAGCTGATGTCGAGAGGTTTCGGCTGGGTTGCGTGGATGGGTGCGTGAATTCGTGGTCCGTCGAGGGGAACACGGTGACGGGAAGAAACTTCTGCGCGGGATCCCACGCGGCGCGCGCGATCGATGTTCGATCCCCACGGTGGACGGTGCCGGCCGCTTCAATCGAGTCCGCATCTGCTCTCCTTCTTCTTATCTTCTGAAGCACTGCACCGATCGCATCGCGGCCGGGCCAAGTACTCCAAGCAGCTTGTGTTAAATACTCCCAGTTGCCCATTTCCCGAGCGAATCCTTGTGGTGCTTTCGATAGTCAACACCTGTCTTTTCCAACGCTGCGTCGTGCGGACACAGGCTATTGTAATAATTTGCAGGGAGACGGACCCCGTCCAGCCCAACCCCTTGGGTACCGGTACGTATATTCACAGGAAGGTGCAGATGAAACAGGTCCAGCCCGTTTGTGTTTAGCTGGGCTAGGCCAAAATGCAATGGAGCAGCAGCAACAGCAGCGCTGGATTTTTTTTTTCATTTTCCATCATTCATATATATTTGAGTGAATTCCACTTTTTTTTCGAGGGTGGTCAATTCCACTTTTTACCCCCTAAGATTAACTTTATGCCACTTTTATCCAATTTAACAGAAATTTCTCAAACTAACACAAATGTAGTAATGTATCATATATTGTCTCATTTATCTAGTTGTAGACTCTTTTTTTTAGAACCACTATGTGAATTTGTATCTCTAGTTCTCTACTCATTAATTAGCTGCCACATCTTTTTTTTTACTTAAATGACATGTTACTCCCACTATGAGTAGTCAAATATAAGAGGAGAACAAACAACATGGTGGATATGGTGGGAGAAGACGACAAAACAAGAATGTTTCCACGGACTTGGTGTCCGTGAAATAGAGTTACTCAACCTACTCCATAAGGTTCTCGAATATCACAGGATCCTACTAAACTTAGTTCTAGGATATCAAGGCAATATACTACACAGGCTAAGTATCATAGACCGTAGTCACAGGTACGCTCAATATCAACGAGCTTGAAGAATATATAATAGAGTTAAGGTTGTTGGTGGTAGTTCTTCGAAATTATGACAGGGTTTATTTTGGCTCGTCTGTTGTTTTTTTTTCTAGGAGGGGTCAATCCGCCTTCTCTTGAGGCTTTGGCATGCCGAATGGCGATGCATATTGTTTTTTTTTTTGCATGAATGGCGATGCATATTGTGTATGACGTGGGAATCCTCAAGGTGCATTGTGTCTGATTGAAAGGAAGTGATAACAACTATGAAGGAGGGCTCTGGAGGATACTATGCAAGCATCATTAGAGAGATTGTTGCACACTCTCAATACTTTGCCTTCACGCAATTTGTTCTTTTGAACGAAGGAATATATTATCTATTAAAAGTAAGACAATACAGCCTAGGTTTTTGTTGTAAGATATTTGCAGTCCGTGTCAATGGGGGCACGACATGACTCCAAAATTTGATTGGTCAATATATATATATATATATATATATATATATATATATATGGTGAGACTATTTAGAAACCCCTTAAGAGTGCTTCAAATAGTTATTTAGAGCACCTTTTGAAAAGACCTTATGCTGAACCAACCCGAAACGGCAGGAGAAAAAAAACTACACAACCCACCTTATCCATTCATCTCTAACCTCCCACCCACCTACTCCCCCGTGTGCTCCAGGCAGGACAGGGATCAGGTGACATTCGCATGTCGCATGTCACCCGGTGACATTCCCCCAAAATTCAAATTTAAACATTTCGAAAAAATCTGAAAAAAATCATGCATGTTCACAGCACATATTTGCGTGACCCCATAAAATTTCAGATCAAAATTCGAAACATACACCGAGAAACAAAAAAGAGAAACCCAGATGTGAATAGTCCACAGAAAACTCAAATTCAAATTCGGGAACTATTCACATCTGGGTTTCTCTTTTTTGTTTCTCGGTGTATGTTTCGAATTTTGATCTGAAATTTTATGGGGTCACGCAAATATGTGCTGTGAACATGCATGATTTTTTTCAGATTTTTTCGAAATGTTTAAATTTGAATTTTGGGGGAATGTCACCGGGTGACATGCGACATGCGAATGTCACCTGATCCCTGTCCCTCCAGGCAACCCACGCCCCTCACCGTCGCCGCCGCCACCCAGGCCCGCCATGCGCCGCCGTACCTCCGTCCTCTGCCTCCTCCGCGTGCGCCGACGACCCGCCCCTTCTGTCGAGCTCCTGCGCGTGCCCTCCCCGACCTCCCGCGCAACCGCACGCCTACAGTCCCGGGCAACTGCCGCCGTGCACCACCATCGGCCGCCCACCTGCGCGCCGCTCGCCCACGGCCAGCCACCGCCCTCTCCACCCCGGAACCACCTGGCCGCCTCGAGGCCGAGGGCCGCCTCCATGGCTAGCACCCTCCCCCACGACCCGCGCGCCGGCGGATGCCCTCCCCCAACACCTGCGCGCCGGTGACGCCCTCAAGCTCCGGGAGTCCTCGCTGAAGCTCCAGGGGGTCCACGCCGCAGATCCCAAGGAGTCCACCCCACGCTCCACCTTCTTCCCTAGAGCCGGCAGCCCAACGCCACCCGCTGTCGTCCAACGCGAGGCGGACTCGAGGGCCCGCGCCCGCCGCCGGCTTCCACCGCGCCTTGCACCTTCGCCGGCTTCCTCCCAGCTAGCCCCATCTCGACCTGCAGCGCTTATGCGTGTGCGCCGCCACACCACATCTAGCGCCGGTGGACTGCTGAACTCCTGCAGGTGGACTCCCGGCCGAAGAGCGTCGACCTGCCGCGTTCCTCCCGGTGCGCTGCCCCCGCCCCGTTATGCAACATCCCTTTCATACAGTGCCGCAACCGGACGGCTGGCGCGCTGCCTCCGTCGATGGTCCTCGCGAATTTCCTTCGATGCCGACTGCCGGGAATGGCCGCGAGCGCGGGCGCCTCGTGCTTCTCCTTCCCAGCCCCGTCGTTCTCCACTCGAGCATGAGCGCAAGAATCACCGCCAGCTTCGGTGCTCCATTCCCGTGCCCTGCACTGCCTCGTGCTAGTTTGCTCGCGTAGCAGCCCGCGTCTCTGAATTTCTGAAGAAGAGCGTGATGAATTCAGATAGCTCGACGCGTGAAGTTGAGAGCCAATTGCACAATTGCACGTAGGCTGATTAACTGCTGCTAATACGTGTGATTAACTACTGCTAATTCATATTTGAAGTGCAGCAATTTCGGTGAACTGCCGGCGGCCAGTACTTTGAGCGATGCAAAAAGACTTGCGTGTTGCTGTCGTGAACTTGTGATGCAAACGAAGAAAGAATAGGAAAAAAAAGGCAAGGGAGTTCTTGGTGATGTATGCGTCAACGGTCCACGGAGTGGCGGAATAAAATTTCACATTAGCTATTGTCTATTGTCTATGTTCATGTTTTGGTTTTATTACTTTTGGGAAGTTTACTTTGACCGTGTTCGGAGTTTACTTAAACGGTATCGGAAGTTCACCTCAATCACATCGGAAGTTTACCTTTCTATTGGGAGTTCCCTGAACCAGACGAAAGTTTGCTTTGCATAGTGGAGGAGTCCACTTTAAAATATGTCGGAAGTTCTCCTCTGTCATGTCGGATAATTACCTTTTTTTCTCGGAAGTTCAGCTTTCAAAAAAATCACTTTATACCGAACAGAAGTTCACCTCGGATGTGTCGGCAGTTCATATGAAAAATGTCTTGTACGTTACATCTTTGTTGGGAGTCCAATTTGAACAAATCGGAAGTTAACTTTAAACGTGTCGGAAGTTCAGCTCGAATACGCTGCAAGTTTACCTTTATGTCGGTGAAAAAAATTCAAATCCAGAGATTGAAAAAAGGTTAGAAATTTTTTCTCGTGAAGTTCACAATTTATAGAAGTTTACTCTCATAAAATTGCGAAGTTCAAAGTATACAATCTTGAAATCTATTCCGAATAACAACATGAAAATAGGGAAAAATCTAAAAAATACAGCAGTTTGTATATTTGAAACTGCTCTTAAACCACATATAATTTTAAAAAATGGTCCACATAGTAGGATGCGCAATTTTCATACCTTTCCAACGGTATATCATTTGCATCGTTTGGACAAACGGTTTAAAAACTACAAAACAAATAGTGTAGGATACAGAATAAAAATTTCGCGATCGGAAGTTCACTATCGCACACCCGGAAGTTTATAATCGTGTAATAAGAAGTTCGGATGCTCTGTTTTTCTAGGCGGAAATCCTACGCATAGAAATCATTGATATGATTTTTGTTTGTCCAAATTGATCACCGCTACGTGCAATTGGCAATGATATGAGTCTAATTTGACTCTCCCATGTTGATTCGTCCATTCCGAACTTTATAAACGTGCCAATTTTAAATCTATTCCAATGTCATCTTGTTACTCCATTTTTCGTATTTTCGAAATTAATCAAAAACTGTAAGGAATTTCAAAAACATTTCTATGTGAAAAAGTTGCGTCTAGTCAATATCTTTCCAACGCCGTATCATTTGTTACATTTGGATAAGCGGTTTGAAATTAATTGACAAAACAGTGTCCGCTGGATCTAAAAATCTAAAAAACAGAATTTTGTATTTTTAAATCTGCTCTTAAACGGTACAGAATCTAGAGATATCGAAGACTCACATTTTCCATAGCTTTCCAACGGCGTATCGTTTGCATTAATCGGTTAAACGGTTTGAAAATGGCGGCCAAAGAACAGTAAAAACGGAGAAATTCCGAAAACTGCACTCAGTATTTCTAAAATTGTTTTACAACCGTAAGGAATTTGGAAAACCCGTATTGACGAAAAAGATTCGCATTTTCTATAGCTTTCCAACGGCGTATCATTTGCATCAATCCAACGAGCGGTTTGAAAATGGTGGCCAAAAAACAGTACAAAAACGGAGAAATTTGCAAAAATTGTGTGTAGTATTTCTAAAATTGTTTTAAAATTGTAAAGAATTTGAAAAACCTGGCAAGACGAATAAGGTGCGCAATTTCAGTACCTTTCCAACGGTATATCGCTTGCGTCATTCCGATAAATGGTTGGAAAATTGCGTTGAAAATACTGTCCGCAAAACAAAAATCTGGAAATTCCGTCCGGAAGTTAACATAGTATACGAACGGAAGTTCAGAAAATGTGCTCTGAATAGTTATTCAGAAACTGGTTCTTGAATAGCTGGAATATATATATGCACTCAGAGACGTGGCATGTCAGGGAAAATGAAATCAAGCCACAAATTTCAAATTGTTTTAGATAATACAAAGTGTAGTCAAGCTCAGAACTTCCCTAGCAGTTTTACTTTATGAAATAACCATGAGAAGTCCCAGGAAGGATCAAACTCGTGCGCGGCAGGGCTCCACTGAACCGTAGCCGCTAAACTAGCATAACCTTTCGTTGCACACTTATCATTGTTTCTCTCTGCCCTCTGCCGCTGCCAAAATACATATTTCCCATGAAGTACAACATCCCTAGCATTACTACGGCCTGATTCAAAGATGGCAAAGCTAGCCCTAAAAACAACAGTACTACATCTTTATATCGAACATGTTTACTTCATAATCATAAATTTGTCACTAAAGTTATGTCATTTCATGATTTATCATCTAGAGTACTATTTAAGTATAAGTAGCAGAATTACCGATACAATCACATTATTATGCATTAAGCTATAAAGTTGTTAAACAATTTACAATTTCATTTTCTTGTGTTAAACTACTATTTTATTTCGTCGTACAATTTTTTACTTCATTATTTAGTTTGGGGTGGATAACCTTTTGTGTTACTAGAAATATCACTAAATCTAAGAAAAAAGTAGAATGTCACTTCATAACTTAATTTATGCTTCCTAATATAAGCAATTATAAATGCGTATTTACAATATCTTGAAAAACTAAATGTTGGCAGTATTTAATACTAGTGCACAACAAGTACATCGGTGGAGGTTTCTGGAGTACATGACGACAAATATAACTGAATATTGCTCTAGCACATTACTGTGCTCGTTTCTTAGTCATACTTTTCGTGAATATGTTTTCTTCAATGTCATTCCTCATATTTCTGACTTTAAGTGGGACAATGATCAAACAATACTTTGTTTTTATGCTTTATTTAGATCTTAGTGTGTAACTAAAGGAAGGGTTTAGCAACCATCAAATAGTAGCTTCGACTTCTCAGCCATGAGCATTGAATACATAAATTGGCTGCTATACTTGGACAATGGTAAGTATGTAATATATTTATTAGTCACATATGATTTATTTTCTTTGGAAGCACCAACAAGAGTATCATATTGGCTCCACTCCTATATCGTTAGTCGCCTACTACTATTATAGTGTACTATAACCTGTATTTGATTTTTCCAAACAACTCATTATTTTTTCAAACACACTTTACCTTTAAATGTTTAGGATTGTATTGCTTCACCATCTTTATTTTTATCCAATCTTTTATTAGGTTCCTCTTGTTGTGTATGTTTACCTTCTAGTAGTTTTAGAATATCCCTTTAAGCAATCCTGGTTCTTCCTCTTAGGCAAAACAGTTGATGATGGATATTTATGTTTCGTATTGTGTTTCATAGCTCTGAACTTTCTGTTAGTTGTAGTACTTCTTTGCATTTAATTTCCTTTTTCTTCATTAATAATATGGAAGATTCGTTGTACACTTCTTCCATTAAGGGAAGGTGGACATCTCTTTTGGCAACAATGTATTACAACTTTCAAAGCTTACAAACGAAACAAAGAGAACTAACACAAAAAAGTTACTTTGGCTCCTGAGCACCTATGCTCTCCCTGTATAAAAAAACTCAAGAACAGATTTAGAACTTCAAAAAAACTGAAAAATTCCGGCATGTTCTCAATAATGTCTACTACAAGTGTGTAAATCACAATGTGAAATCTTTTGTGTTTTGAGTTAGCAAAATTTAGAATTTGGAACAACTTTACTCAGATCTGTACATTTCTCATTTTTGTGTAGCTCAAATTCAAAGTATTTCATATTTTAATTTTTCAAGCATGTAGAAACCTTTTTCCAGATTATTTAAACTTTTAAATATTTGTTTTAAAATTTTCAAACCGAGGGAGCACTAGTGCTCGGGAGTAAGAAATCTTCACTCAAAGTAAAAGCTATAAATCATGTATGTCGAACATTGCACAGCCCACGATGGAATAAGAACACTCTTTAGCTTTCTCATTTGACAATGTTTCTCCATTCTCATATTCTTCGGTGCCTTCACTTCCCATCTCCATTAAAATCATTTTGGGTTTGAATATACCCTCAAATTTGCATCCATCGGACTTAGAATGTCAGCATGTCCAATTGGTTTATATCTGCTTATGTCACCTTATTTCGTTGTTGTAAAGAAGGAGCTCAGTACATACACATTCGTTTTCTAACAGCAATTTAAATATAGAAGCACACATAACCTGTCTCGTTTCGCGTTACCCCTATATCCTTGAGCCCCATAACATGTAATGATATTGCTGCCTGTAATTTTAGTCTCTGAGCAATAATAAACACGCGGGTTATTTAGAAAAAACAGTGCAGCACAATATTGGCCAACATGGTCTTGCATGGTGTCAGTTCAGCACACCAGCGACTTGACTGATCCTAGCGCCACCCATGACCGAATTCATGACGGCCGTACAAACATGGCTTTCGGAATGCGACGTGCAACTCTCCAACTACCAAAATGGCGCCAACTCAGCCGCACATTCGCTTCCCGGCCGCCTACGACGGCTACCCGCCATAAATCCCCCAGCGCCCAACCGCCGCTGGAGCTCGGCAGCTATTGCGACTTCGCCATACAGCCATGCCAATTCCCCCACGCCACTCGCACCACCACCAATGGCGGACTCCACGCCCACGAAACCCAGCAAAAAGATTTCCGAACCCACCGTCTTCTATGATGCCGCCGCCAAGACCAAGACCAAGACCAAGACCAAGGGCAAGGCCGTCCCCGACGCCGACGTCGAGGACGGACATGCCGGGACACCCGTGGCCGAGCAGGTGCACCAGAGCCGGCTGCTGCGGCGCGCGTGCTGCGTTCTCGCCGTATTCAGCGCGGTCACCGCCGTGACGATCCTCGTCCTGTCGCTCACCGTGCTGAAGGTGCGGGACCCCGACATCACCATGGACTCCGTCGCCGTGGAGCGCTTCCACGTGGACATCGGCCTGCCCTTGCGGATCAACGCGACGCTGTCCGCCGCCATCGTGATCCGGAACCCCAACTACGAGTCCATGCGGTTCGGCGGCAGCACCACGGAGATTTTCCTCGACGGCGTGCCGGGCCGCGTCGGCCTCGGCAGCGCGCCGCCTGGGGAGGCGTCGGCGCGGGGATCCAGCACGGTGCGCGCCGGCATGGACGTCTTTCTTGACAGGGTGGCGCCGGCGGTGGTGGACGAGGTGCTGTTCGGCCGCGGCGAGGTGCGGCTCGCGAGCCGGACGGCGGTGGACGGCAGGATCAGCGTGCTCGGCGGGCTCTACGGGCGGCGGACCGTGCGCGTAGCCATGAGGTGCCGTGTCGTGCTGCACGTGTCCACCGTCGTCGTCGTGGCGGGCTCGCCGTCGTGCGTCGCGGAATTCGAACGCTGACGTCTAACTCATGAGACTGGCGGCACGCTTTCCTCGTACTAGTTTGTGATAATCCACTCCTCTCTGCCCCCTGTAAGAAAATCTGACACTCTCTTAGTTTTGTTCTTTTACAATCAGTACGTTGTACTCATTTATTCTAGCTTTCAGCTGAATAATTCTTGTATGATGAGAGCGTGTTATTTACCGAGCACCTGTTTGCACATACGACTGGATGTTTTTGATGTACCGGACGATTTTAATTTTCACTAGATCCTTGGAATATAAAACATCCCACCAATGTCAAACATGATGCCTAATGCTGGATGTGAACAAAAAAAGTAAGTTTGTTCTTCTTAAGTCATCTAAGAATACTTCTCGCCCCAAACGGTAAGGTGCATTTGATTCATGACTCTAACAAGTAATATATATTCAATTATACGGATCAATCATTTATAAATTATCTTGATTTGTTCATAATGTAAAACACTCGTGTTTTCTATGTACTTATAATAATTCTTTAGAAATGTGTTATAAAGAGTGAATTCCACTTTATCATTTAGTTATACATTTGTGATACTAGTTACTCCATATAGTTAGAAATCGTGCAATTGATCAATTTTAGAAACATTCGCCCCTCTTTTTCTGACACATTGTGATGTGCAAGGTGTGAGGTGATGATTGAGGCTTGAAAATACAAGGACAACAACGAGTCATCGAACAGATAATTAAGAGAAGGTTGAACATTATCATGGAAGATGTTCTCCAAATAATAGAGATTTTGATGCCCACATAGATATAAGATGCCGGTCTATACTAAAGAACCTTGAAGAATGTCAATGGGTTAAAATCGTGTTCATTTTATATATGGTATATTCCTAATTTAAATTCATATAATGCGGTAATTAGTGTCGCAAATGCACAATTGTGGTTTAAAAAGTGGAACTCAATCTATTAGAAATGAAAATCATACTCAAAGTTACCAGTTGAAGACCAGAAAAGGTCAATCCCACCTTAAATTTTGGGATAGAAGCAGTAGTTATTTCTATGTCAACGATATTGTACTCATTTATAAAGTGTGCAACTTCTTACCATATGTTGGAGAAGAAAATCAATACTTGTCATTAACCATTTAAAATGTAAATTACAAATTGAGATGAAAAATCATGCACTAACCAAAGATATTTGTTAGGTACGTACAACCTAGAGCTATCTACTAAGTTTGCAAGATATGAAACACCTACAAATAATGCATGGTCGTGTAAGTGTAATAATTTAATCCGTTGAGTAACAAAAAAACTGGATTATTTTCCTTGTTTTCTTAGAGCTAAGGGATTGAGCGGAATACGATGTCTCTTCTCAAGAAACTTGAGATAAATAACTCGAGAAACTTCAACTGAAGATTTTAGTATTAAGACAGGATTAATTTAGCTCCAAGTATTTGCAATGATACAGGATAAAAATGTTAGATGAAACATTGATTCATAATATTAAACAACACTTTTATGTTTCTAACTTTTTAATAATAACAAATATATATTCGTTAGTTATCAGTAAAAAAACAATATAAATTAAGTAAAAAATTTAGTACAAATAATTGAGAATTGTTTTTTTTAACGTACGAAGAAACATAGTCATGAGTTCTCAACGCCGTCTAAGTTTTGGTTAAATGTGCTTGATTGATTGCAAGTCTTCCAGTCTGTTATTTAGCAAGATCTCTATCAAGCGGTAGGAAAATATACTAAATGGAAACGAATACGCCTAAATAGTATTGAATATAATGTTGGATTTAGAGGTTTTACTAGAAATGAGGGTGATTCAGTCAAACTAATTTTTCGCTTAAGGAGCAATGTTCCAAATGAAAGTTAACTCTTGGAATAAATACGACTTTAATTTTTATTTAGAGCAAGCACGATTGAACAACGTAAATTTGATTTGTTACAAAAAACTTTATATTAATTAGTATGTAGCAACATTCCTATAATACTATTTTTTTTTGAAAAGGATGATAACCCCGACCTCTGCATTGATAGGTGCACATTGAAAAGTATTATTGATTAATAATATATTTTTCTAGGTGTGAAAACAAATATATTAATTAAAATTTTCTGATCATAGAACGGGTTAGAAAGTAAAAACGTTGAGTACAAACAAAAATGAAAAGTTGTGTCGAAGTGGATCAAAACTCAACATTTGTTTTGACCTACTTGCCCCTCTATATCCACCATACATCCAAATCTGAACGACCAGCAATGATCCAAGACTAAATCAACAACGCATGAGAGAAGAAAGCGCAACTTATTGCCTCCAGGTTCACCGTTAGGGGAAAAACTTCCGCGGGAACTTGCATGTACAAATAGGCTTGTTCCACTGACACTTATGCTGAGGCGAAGACGGGGAATCCTCGGAGAAGAGGAAGGAGATTCCACCACCATGGAGTAGAGAAAGAGTACACTGCCAGAAGGATACAGGGATGCATTTATGACACGGAGAAGAATGTTGGCCGCGCAGGCTAGCAGGGCGGAGAACAACCAGAGTCAAAAGGGACGACTGACAATGCCTCCACTGTCCCGGTGTCCTCTGGCACCGCTCAATTCCACATGCCATTGTGGTGACAAGTGTTTGTCCCGTTCGATTATCAGTTCATGTGTTGTGTAATTGAGTGATGTTTGCTCTCGAATTTGATAGAAATTGAGCGATGTATGTGGTGTGTAGTTTGAAATAATTTGAGTGTAGTTCTGCTGCATTTGCGAACACCGTGCAATGGAGAAATGTGACAAAATTTTGGTGTTTTGTCGTGGCCTGCAAAGTATTACAGTTTAGTTTGTGTAACATCCTCGTTTGAATCCATCCTTAATTCCCACAATTGCCCTATGTTTTTTCCTTATCTCAAACAAGCTAAATCATTCTAAGGGATATGTGGTTTGCTTTAAGGCTTCCCTTTAAAAAAATTAAGGGCCCAGTTTACGGGATCTGAAATGGACACGATTTTCACTCCAAAACTTAATATAGCGATTATTTTAAGGGTTTAATCGTTTTAAGAGATGTGCTAGAGATGCACTAACACCACGAGATTCAACCAACGGAACCGGGAGACTGAAAACAATCTCTTGGCTTTGGGGAGATAAGATTGACTTTTTTTTTTTTGCGAAACACGATACAACGCAGACGTTTACATACACGCGTATAAATTCACCCATATGAACACACACACGCACATCCTACCCCTATGAGCACCTACGAGAGACTGAGCCGGCGGATTGAGTCTTGAGATTGACGAAGTCACCACGGGCGCCTCGTTGACGACGGAAACGTCGCCTCCCACTGAAGAATATTCCGCCTAACCATCTTGCCACAGGCAAGTTCTCGATAAGATTGCCTATCATCGATCTTCCTTCTCAACTGTGCGTGTCCCTCTCCGGCCCATCAAACGTGTTCATATAATAACTGAGGTCTCGACCATACATATACAATGAACAAAGAACTTACTCAAAAAACAACAATGAACAAAGAACTCGGAGATGAGACGGGCGCAAAATCGTGGGTGGTGCAGTTTAGTATTTGACCACCTACAATGGATAAAGCTTGCATGGGATCGAAGTCCCCAAGAAGAAAAGAAACAGAGCATGCAGATGCATGTACATACTGCCTTTCTCCGGAAAAGGGACAGGGGGTTCGTCGAAAATATAAGGGAAACGCTTTGATGCCTCCGGAGGATCGCGTCGCGCGCGTCCTCCGGGCTGAGCGAACGACACGCGTCCTTCTACGCGTCGGGACAGCTACGAGGACCCACCACGATGCCTTATCGCCTCAAGCTCCTCGTATTTACGTCCACCCGTTTCCTTCTCTGTCCCCTGCTTTTCTTCATCCTCTCCACACATGCTACGGAAGAAAAAACTCCATGCCGCCATGGCCAAGCGAGGAGCAAGGGGCCGGTGCTGCGCATGTGCTGCACGGATCTTCAGCCTGCACGCGTGCTCGTCGCGGCACCCGGCGACGGCAACTGCGAGGGGCGACTACTCGCCGCACTTCTACGAGGGGCAGCTACCACGGCATAACTCAGGCTCGGCGGCGCGGTTTACTGGCGTTCCTGCCGGTGCAGAGGGGCAATGCTACCATGGCGCGACCGCGTTGCTGCGAGGGCACAGCGGCGCTGCTGCCAGCGTGGAGGCGCACTGCTACCAGGGCCCGGCAGCGTTGTTGCCATGGCAGAGGAGCAGGCGAGCAGCGCTACCAAACCGTGTTGCTGCGAGGCCACGATGGCACTGCTTCTAGCCTGTAGGACCGTTGCTGCCAGTGCACGGCGATGCTGCTACCAGTATAGAGGCGGAGTGCTACCGGGGCACGACGGCGTTGCTCCAAGCGCACGGCGACGCTGCTACCAGCGTGGAGGCGGAGTGCTACCAGGGCACGACGGCGTTGCTCCAAGCGCACGGTGGCACGACGGCGTTGCTCCAAGCGCACGGTGGCGCTGCTACCAGCGTGGAGGCGGAGTGCTACCAGGGCACGACGGCGTTGCTCCGAGGTCATGGTGGCGCTGCTGCAGACGCTGATGAGCGGCGGTGCCAAAGCACAGCGGCGCAGCTGCAAGCCGACGTTGATGCTCCAATCCTGCATAGACGATGGGCATGGCTGGCGATTGGATGCTCTGCTGCGAGGGGTGGGGCACTGCGAACGGAGATGCTACGGGTGCGGATGACACCACAACCAAATCTGGCGGCGTGGTTGGGGTGTCGCGGCGAGCCGGCGATGTCGCTCGCCCGGAGCGGCGCGGCGGTGGTACGAGCTGAAGCGTGCGGGCCTATGTGTGCGCGGGGGCGGGATGGGATTTTCTCGGTGTGGCGCTAGGAGTTGCACGTGGGCTGGGTTGCTACTATTTTGATCATACGGTCTGCTCCTCCGGAGGACGCTCAGCGCTTCCCAAAATATAAATGCCCTCTTTTCTTTTTAGATAAAGATAAAAGAGCTATATTAATATCGCGGTGCCCTGTTTTCTTGGCCCGCCCAACGCTCTTAGATGCTGCCGCTGCTTCTTATTCTCGCCACACGTACCGTGGAAGAGAGCTGCGACGGATTTGGCTGCTGGATTTTGTGAGGTAACCGATGCATACAGTACATTGCACAACTCGGCCATGAGAATGGGATCCATGCAACGGGAACGGCGAGAGCTCAGAACAATCTCTCGGTCACAGGGAGATTAGATCTGCTGACAGTACTAGACACATGTACTAACCTGAAGTTCTTCATAACATAACCTCTCTATATATCCCACGCAAGCAGGCGCGTGGCAAGTGTTGGTTCATGCACCTCTGAATCCCCAAAACTGGAAGGGAAAACAATGGATGGAACTGAACATGTATCGAGTGAGAGTCAGTCTGCTGTTGTTTCGCCGACAAGTGGCAGTTTGCAGCCGGCGCCGTGTCCTCCGGCCACTGCCAAGGATCAAAGCCGCAACGGCGAGGCCAGATGGCAGATGGCTCGGCATCCCCGGCGTTCCGGTCGCCCTGCCGCGGATGTGAACTCTGCACCTGGACACGGCGGCCAGCCACAAGTCGAGCTCTTTTTTACAGTCAAATACGCTCGAACTGACAAGTGTAGGACTCACTCTTGGGGTTCGTGAGTAACGGCAGTCCATCACTCCATCATCCTCACTGCACGTACTCGAGAGGTTCTGCACTGCCGAGGGGATTGCGGTGTTGTCATCGGTAAATGAGGAGGTCCTTGTGAAGTTTTTTTTTTGCCAATTCTGGCCCATTTGACGAACTAAACACATTTGTGACCCTTCCTCAAAACTATTTTCAAATCTGACCCCTTGAGATCGGCGTCAAAGAGGTTGTTGCCGAACTTGTGTAATCCAACTCCACTTGTTTCGGTTTCGTAATTTTTCTACGGATTTTAGAAAATTAAAAAAGAGGTCGCCTCCAGAGAGGATGGAGCTGACCTATACAACGTCGGCACCATCCTGGTTGGTGCCGACCTCAGAGGCCAGATTTAAAAATAGTTTCGAGAAGAGGTCATATATGTATTTAGTTTTCAAAAGGGTCATATTTAGCAAAAAAAAACCCTTGTTAAGGCGATCAAACCTCTTTTTATGGTAGGAGGTTGAACCATTTGTTCTGTGCATGAAGCAAACTCAATTCTTATTAAATTATTGTTCAAGGTAGAGGATCTTTTAAATCATTTCTTCGTGATGAAAACTTGGCGCTTTCTTCAGCCCTATAAATTATGGCCACTTTCATTCTTTTTTAAGGGCCCCATGCAAGCAAGAAGAGTGTTTTTGAGTTTGGCTCTTTTCGAGTTGGGAATGTCATGATCATATGTTTTTAGGATGACAAAAGTTTTAGGCGACAAACTATTAAGTGCAAGCTACCTTATGTTTTTTAATATTGTCCAGAACAAACATACCACAATAGCCTCAAGTGACGGAGCTAGGGGACCAACAGGGGCTCTGCCCCCCTCCTATGACATCACATACCAAGGAAAAATTTATGCGTAAGCCATGTTTAGAAATGATTTTTAGACAAAAATAGCATGACTGGCTCCCCCAATGAATGATTACCATGTTTGGCCCTCCTTGAGATGTATCTTCCTCGGCCCCTTATATCTTGGAGTGTGTTCGGTGTCGATAAATGTAGATTTCTGATGATCTAGTATTGTCAACATTTGACCGATTGGCGTGACATCATTCTCAGGGTAGCTGCATGAGAACTTTTTACATAACAAGACATATATTTGGATGAGGTATACATGCCACATGGACTTTCATTCCACTATGTATATTTATCCTTGTTAAATTCTTAAGTTCAAGTTTTGTTCCGATCTAAGAGATTATGAAAACTTAGAATGCCGCCGGAGATGTTAGACATTTCTACGGTTTTTAGTCGTGCAGTTGTTGTTATCAAAGATAATTTGATTAAGCATAATTGGCACGGAAATTTAACTTTTGGAAAGCAAAGCAACATAATATAGCCTTTTTTTCTGGTACAATGCCGCAAGGACAAATAGAAAATAAAATCAACGTGAACCATGGATTTGGTTGCTGAACTTGGGATGATTGTGAATTGTATCCAATGCATGTACGTACAACTACATTGCACCACCACTAGATTCAAGCAACGGAACCGCGAGGCCTGAGAACAATCTCTCGTGTTCGGGGAGATAAGATTTCCTCTCGCCCCTTGTATACCCTAACTGTAGACACACATGTAATGTACGGAGTATATTCAAACTTCTCCGGCGCATAACATAATAATACTAATTGGCTGAAATCCCAACGACAGGGGGTCTCCAACATATACTCCACAATAGTTGATACGACCACAAATCCGCGGGACCGCAATCTAGTAGTACAGTAGTTGACCACCTACAATGGACAGAACCAGCCACGGTGTCAACTGTCAAAGTCCCCCAAAGAAGATGAAAAGCAGGTCATAGATATGCCTGCGTGCATGGTATTGCTGCCTTTCTCAAGAAATGGGACAGACTCGTGGGAAATTAACGGAGCCCTTTGGGAAAGCAAAAGTAGCATAAACATGCCCTCTTTTCTTGGCCCAACGCCTCGAAGACAAAAGAGTATTGCATTTTTCTGATAAAGAAAAGAGTATTGCATGGACTTGGTTGCTGGATTTGTGAGCATGTCATATGGATCTACTCCCTCCGTTCCAAATTAATTGACTTCTATTTATTCACATGCGGATGTATCTATACTTGTAACATGTCTAGATACATTCACATGTGGGCAAATAAAAGTTAATTAATTTGGAACGGAGGGAGTAGTACAGTATCACCATGAGATTCATGCAACGGAACTGGATTCACCATGAGATCCCTCGGCCTCGAGGAAGGTTAGATCTCATGTCTCCACCTTCGATCCTTTGTTCCCGGTTGCGCGTGCGTGTTCCTGACAATGTCCCGTAGACACGTGTAATGTTAGATTTCTTAACAGAACTTCTCAGACCTAGCTAGACACAGGGCATGCATGCACCTCTGAATCACCTAAACTGGAAGTAAATGTTGAAAGCATGGATAGAACTGAATATTCCGATGTATCCATCCAAGGGAGTAGAGGTAATACTCTGGTATCGCCAGCAAGTTGCAGCCGGCGTGTCCTCCGGCCGCTGCCATGAATCAGAGGCGCAGCCAAATGGCAGGTGGCGTTCCGGTCGCCTTGCCGCGCGCGGTGATAGCTGATGATGCCAACGCTGCATCTGGGCGTTGTTGGAACGTGGTCAGTTATTTCGGCAGCACTCTTTCAGATTTTCATTGCAGGGCCAATTGTTTTGCAAGACTAACGGTAGTCCATCATCATCAGTGCAAGCACTCGCAAGGTTGTGCAGAGGATTGCCATCGGGAAATGTGAAGGAAACAGCTAATATGTGAAGGAGCAGCATGGCAATGATCTCAGCTGCAGCTTATCATACCTACTCTACTGAAGCCACTAGTAGAAACAGGACCTTTGGTCCAGAGTCGTTTTGGGTTCTAGTCCTGGGTGGCTTTTGAACCCGGATTAGAGGGGGGACTAGTCCCGGTTCAACGGCAACGAGGCCGTGCAGCAGTTGTCCCGGGTCGTAGGGAACCTCTAGTCCCGGTTCGTGATACGAACCGGGACTAAAGGTCTGCGGCAGGGCAGCCGCAGAGGAGGGCCCGCGCGAGCACCTTTCGTCTCGGCTCGTATCACGAACCGGGACTAGCACTAGTCCCGGTTTGTGATACGAGCCGGGACGAAATTTAAAACTGTAAATCTCCCGCTGACGCTTTGGAAGTTGATCAAAGCCGCCGTTTTGATTGTGCGCTTTAGAAGATGATCAACCTGGCGTTGATTAGTGCTTTGGAAGATGATCAGCCGAATTTAATCACTGCATGCGCCGCCCGCCGGCCTCCCTCTCTGCCCGCCGGCCTCCCTCTCCGCCTATATAAGTTACACTAATCCATGGCTTAAGCACACACATAATCTCTCTCTAATCCTGGCAAAAACTCTCTCTCTCCCTCTCTTCTATTCCAATGGAGCCACTCACGCGCGTACCTCCGTCTCGGTTGTACTACTTCATCAAAGAAGATATGCACTTCAAGGTATGGGTCACCCTCCGTGCATCACGCGTGGAGAGGTGGATCCACGACGTGAAGAAGTTCTTTCTCGACGCCGCCCCGATCAAGTGTGTTGGACTCGACTGCGAGTTCACCGACCCTCTCCCGGGTCGACAGAGGGATCTTCCACCCGAGAAAAGGCAGCGTGCCGCCGTCCTTCAACTCTCGGTGGCGTCTGAGACTCTTG
Organism: Poa pratensis; assembly: GCA_947311845.1. Classification (NCBI taxonomy): domain Eukaryota; kingdom Viridiplantae; phylum Streptophyta; class Magnoliopsida; order Poales; family Poaceae; genus Poa; species Poa pratensis. Next base: position 52,981,297 of record CAMZMU010000060.1, read on the forward strand.
TCTTCCAGATCTGCAAGGCTGATGGGGTGCGTCCTCGAGGATTTCTTAGGTGACGAACTTCTACGGCGTGGCTATCCACAATTACGTGCGGATGCTGCGCTACTATGGAATTGTTATTCCGTCCGCGGTCGACCTCCAGAGGGATAGCTGGAACCCAGCCGGCAATCCTACTCCGAGTCTCTATGCACTCTCCAATGCTATTATTGCGACAAAACTTGAGAAGAAGAAGAACAACAAGAAGGACAAGAAGAAGGGCAAGGACGACGACGACTTAGAAGACCTCCGAATTTTCGGATGGGGCAACGTTCCATTGAGCTACGATCAAGTTTTGTATGCCGCTCTGGACGCTCGCCTCGGCTTCGAGATTGTACGGAAGTGGGATAGTCTACGTGGCTATAATACCAATGGCGATCATCTTAATGTCGTTAATCAGTCGACTAGCTATATAGTGATGTGTGTGCTCCCGTATGTGTGTTCTCATGTATTCGGTCAATTCGGTATATAGTAATGTCTTAATGTCGATTTACCGGTTTAAAGATATGAATATTTCCATATTAAATTGAAAATGACAATAATAATGTAAAATTAATTTTTTTGTTATTTGAATTCAAAATTATTAGTAATTAATCATTAATGTTTATGTTAACATAGGTTTGGACTTTAAAAAAATAAAATGATTATTCTCTACAAATAACAAAAAAAATGAATTAATAATTATTATTACTTAATCATTAATATTTATGCAAAAGATGATATGGACACAATATTTAGATTCCTATCATTTTTCTGATCGATTCATACATATTATTTGTCGAATTTCGATTTACCGGTTTAAAGATATGAATATTTCCATATTAAATTAAAAATGACAATAATAATATTTCGATTTATCGATTCATACATATTATTTTTTTGATCGATTTATACATATTTTTTTGAATTAATAATTATTATTACTTAATCATTAATCTTACTTATGCAAAAAATAATTTGAAGTACTATTTATGCAAAAAATGAATTAATTTTAAATTAATAATTTGAAGTAATATTTATGCAAAAAATGAATTAATTTTTAAATTAATAATTTGAAGTAATATTTATGCAAAAAATGAATTAATAATTATTATTACTTAATCACAAATCTTACTTAATTATTTTTTGATCGATTTACACATATTATTTGTTGAATTTTGATTTACGGATTTAAAGATATGAATTTATCCATATTAAATTAAAAATGACAATAATAATATAAAATTAATTTTTTGTTATATGAATTCATAACTATTAGTACTTAATCATTAATGTTTATGTTAACATAGGTTTGGATTTCAAAAAAATAATATGATTATTCTCTACAAATATCAAATAAATGAATTAATAATTATTATTACTTAATCATTAATATTTATGCAAAAGATGATGTGGACACAATATTTTAGATTCCTATCAGGATTTATACATATTATTTTTCTGATCGATTTATACATATTATTTTTTGAATTAATAATTATTATTACTTAATCATTAATCTTACATAATCATTAATCTTACTTATGCAAAAAATAATTTGAAGTAATATTTATGCAAAAAATGAATTAATTTTTGAATTAATAATTTGAAGTAATATTTATGAAAAAATGAATTAATAATTATTATTACTTAATCATAAATCTTACTTAATCATTTTTCTGATCGATTTATACATATTATTTGTCAAATTTCGATTTACGGATTTAAAGATATGAATTTATCCATATTAAATTGAAAATGACAATAATAACGTAAAATTAAGTTTTTTTGTTATTTGTTAACAATTATTATTACTTAATCATTAATATTTATGTTAAATATAGGTTTGGAATTTAAAAATAATATCATGTGACATCAAAGTCTAGAGGATAATAAGATTGATACCATAGTATTATCAGAATGTTATCAGTGCAATCTTGGAAACTAATTGGAAAGGAACTCAAAAGTTAGGCGTGCTAGGGTGGAGCAGTGTGACGAAGGGTGACCGATCGGGAAGTTTGATCACTAGTGCAAGGATGGGGGCAAAGCTTGCTGGGACTTGAGATTAGGGGCGATTAGAGATTAAACTGACAAATAATTCAAAGATTTGAAATATATGGGAAGTATGATCACGTTAAGCATGCTGGGGTGGAGCAGTGTGAGGAAGGGTGACCGATCGGAAAGTTTGATCACTAGTGCAAGGATGGGCCAAAGCGTGCTGAGACTTAAGATTAGGGGCGACTAGAGATTAAACTGACAAATAATTCAATGATTTGAAATATATGGGAAGTTTGATCACTAGTGCGAGAATAAGGGCAAAGCGTGCTGGGACTTGAGATTAGGGGCGATTAGAGATTAAACTGACAAATAATTCAAAGATATGAAATATAGCAAAAAAATCAAAATAAATTTCGAAAAATTTCAAAAAAAAAAAAATCGAAAAAATGGGCCTCTAGTTCCGGTTGGTTTTACCAACCGGGATAAAAGGTCCTCGACAACGCGCGGCGTCAGCGGCCACGTGGGTAGCCATTTTCTCCCGGTTCGTAACACACCCAGAACTAGAGGGGGGGCCTCTAGTACCCGATTCGGGCGTCCCGGCTGAGAAACCGGGACTGGAGGCGCTCCCACTCGGGACTAAATGTCCGGTTTCAGCATTGGTCCATTTCACTGTCACCGCGACCGCCGTAAAATATGCAGCCGCAATCACAGCCGGCCGAGAAGGCTACTCCACTGATGGTACGCCGTGGCTAGCTTTCCATCAGAATTTGGCCGAGGTAAAGGAGGAGGAGTGCGCGAGTGCGATGCGTGGACAGAGCAAAGCGCAACAATGGTGAAAGCAGGAAACAAAAGCTCTGGCGGAACTCTTTCCCATCGCCGTCGTCAAAGCTTTGGTCGTCGCATGGGCATTCAACCTTTTCCTCGTCTTTTGCCTCAGACGAGACGAGACGAGACGATGGTAAACGAAAGGTCATGTCTATGTGGTAGCAACAGAGAGAAGAAGAAAACACAAGTCACAGGGACGACGGAGAGCATGCATGCATGCAGGCGAAATCAAAGGCTGCAGCGGCGAGCCGAAATAAATTATTTCGGTGCGGTTCCCCAAGCCGTGCGGCGTCGCTTGATGAATCACGCGCCGATCTAGGGTTTTTGGTTAGGTTTTTTACTTAGCTTTCGGCTTTAGCTTATAAGTCAAAGAGCACCTACTCCACTTATTTGAGAACTGAGGGAGTAAAAATAGGTGCTTAGCTTTTGGCTTTTAACTTATGTTGCATTATGCTATAAGCCAAAAGTTAAAAGACAAAAGCACATATTTAGGTGTTTTTGAAGCCAAAAATCAAGAAAAAATTCTAACCAAACACCCTTGACGTCTTCTCGCCGGCTCTCTCGCGCCATGGTGAAAACAACAAATTTAATCCTCGGCCGAAACTTCAGCGCAAAATAAACCTAACTTAAAAATATTAGTGAATCTTATCCTTTTCAATAGCACCTGTCCAGGGCACTAACCTTCACATGGTATCGCACTAGACTAGTGCGCTATGCCCCTCCAAGGTGGCAACAAGTCGTCGTGGAAATCATAAATTAAAAAGGTAGTACCATAGGCTGGGGCGATACCCTCTAAAACATGTAATTATAAACCCTGTAACATTTTATTGACAAACACAAATTATATGTTACTTTTTTCTATGGGTTAAGAATTAAATTATCTTTTCAATGCCACCAATCTCATGATGGTTAGACCACATGATAATATTTTATGAATTATTGTTTATGCTGGTTTATTTTTAATGTTTAAACAATTTCGAAAACATAGTTGTGAACAAAAAAAATTCTCCAAAATCTAGAACAAAAGGGTTAACTTGAAGAGCAAAACAAACACCCATTTTGAGAATGCTTCACCCATATTTTTTATGCAAAGTAGCATTAAAAAGCCCTCTTTTTTTTTTAACCCAACGCTGCAAAGACAAGAGTGTAGTATAAAAGAGACAAGTAAAAACTGGATGCTTGAATGGATTTGGTTGCTGGCTTTGTGAGCGTGTCCCATGGATCTACTCCCTCCTGCCCAAATAGCATGCACATAATCTTTGGTCCAAGTCAAATTTTGTAAAGTTTGACCAAGTATATACAAGAATGTAGGAACATGCATTTATAAACCATGTGCATATACTATACCAATATTTTCATGATGATTATAATAATATAACTTTGGAATTATAAATGTTTATCAATATGTTTGGTCAAATTTATAAAGCTTGACTCTGTCAAAAGATTACAAGCAACATATTTTGGGTTGCAGGGAGTAGTACAGTGTACCACCCCACTGCCACCGTGAGATTGATGCAACGGAACTGCATGCGAGACCTGAGAAGAATCCATCAGCTTCGAGGAGATTAGATTTCATGTCGCGACCTTGGATCCTTCATTCGTTGGTGCGTGTGCCCCTGAAAATACTCTGCGCAGACATTTGTAATGTTCAATTTCTTAATAAAACTTGTCATACTTCAGAGGGCCGCGAGTATTCTTCGTTCATGCATGCACCTCTGGATCCCGTAACTGGAAGTAAAAAAACAATACTGAATGCATGCATGGATAGAACTGAATATTCGGAGGTATCCATCCAAGGGAATAACGCTTCTGTTTCGCCAACAAGTGGCAGCCGGCGTGTCTTCAGGCCGCTGCCAGGAGCCAGAGGCGCAACGTACGGCGAGGCCAAACGGCAAGATGGGTCGAGATCATCGGCGTTCCGGTGGCCTTGCCTCGCGCTGTGATAGCTGATGATGCGAACTCTGCATCTGGGCGTTGTTGGCTCGTTTGTCAGTTAATTTCTGAACAAGTTCATCATCATCGTCATCGTCGTCGAAAAGTTCAGTGCCTTCTAACGGTACTTCATCATCGTCGCTGCACGCACTCGCGAACTTGTGTCGAGGAATCAGGAATGCATCGGTAAATGTGAATCATGCCTAGTCTGGCTGAGTGAGGTGTACTGACACAGTGGGATAGCATTGGTCCATCCCATAATCACTGGGTTGTAAACTCTGTAGCCGCAATCACAGCCGGCGGAGAAGCTCCCCCATTGACGGGACAACTGCATGGCTAGCTTTCCGGCAGAATTAGGCCCGAGGTAAAGGAGGGGTGCGCGAGTGCGATGCGATGCGTGGAGCCGTGGACAGAGGAAAGCGAAACACAGTGGTGAGAGGAAACAAAAGCTTTTGCAAGCAACAATGGTCGTCAAAGCTTTGGTCGTCCCACCCCTTCAAACTTTTTCTCATCTTTTTCCCGAGACGAGACAAGACGCTGGTAAACGAAAGGGACCCATGTCCATTGACAGAAACACATAGAAGAAAAGAAGTCACTTAGCCCCAGGTTTCGGCGATATCCACAAACGAACGAATGAACGGCTCATCAGCTTTGCAGAGAGAGAAGCCGTGACTCGAGGCTAATTACGACTAGTTTTAAGATTTCTTGGAAAAAGGTACCCAGATGAACCAAGGCATGCTTGACAGAATGCGCATACATAGGAGGGTCAAAGTAATTCGTGTGAGCCGTACTAGTCAAATGTAGGGATTACAGAGCATAATGATGTAAAGGGTAACAGATTATAAGTCACATCTACATGGATTATATGATACATGGATAACAACACACAGGGCACACAAAGCCACAAAGGTAATGAGAGCAAAAGAACAGCAAAAGACGCAGCTGCTACAATCCACGCTTCCACATGAGGGAGGGTGATTGATTGACTGACTGATTGCGGGGGTAAAGAAAGCCTAAAAAGAGCTATTTTCCCACTCTTCTAACTAACCAATTTAAAAATTAAACACACACAGACGACACCCATAAACAAACACTAATGGGAGATCTCCGGAGCTTAACTACCTCCACTTTGATGATTTCGCTGCACTAGTTTAGAATTCTTCCTCTGTTTTCTTCTCTATTGAAGTTGAGCGGGAAGCTTCCTTCGCCGCGCCTATGCTGCTTCACATTCGCCCGGATCGCTCCTCGACCGTAGCAGCGGTGAGTCTCGGTGGAGCGAGTCCTTGCAGTGCGCGATGGCGCCGGCGATGCCGTCCTGCTTCTCGACAGCAGAGTCGTCGTCGCGGCGTGACGCCAGCGGCGCGGACGACGCTGACCGGCACTTGCGAAGGCGACGGGGCCCTCTCGCGTCGGCGGCCCTAGGACTCGCGGCCGCCGTGCGGATTCGGCGCGATATCTTGGCGAGGCACCTCCGGATAACATCTCGGGACGGCGCGCGCCTGCAGGTTTGCTCCTTGGCGTGGTGCTCATCGTTTTGTGCCGCGTGAGGCGAGTCCGCAAACAGCCGGAACGATCGCGCGCCGCTTGTAGAGCTCCAGGCGAAGCTGCGGCGGCCGCCGCGGTAGAGGGGCGTGGCGATCTTTCTGGCCCCGAAGCTGAGGGACCGCAGGTTGCTGATGCCGCGCTTGCGGCCTGCGTGCCGCTGCGACGGTAGGCTGTTGGCTCTGGCAGGTGGCTCCGAGGCGCAGAACTTGAGTGGCGAGGCGGAGCTGCTGCGCTGCAGGGAGATGATGAAGTCGAGCTCGTCGTCATCGGAGTCGGAGCCCGAGAGGGTGCCGGAGCTGCAGGAGGACGATCGGACAGAGCAGGAGGAGAAGTCGAGGTCGAAGAAGGGGCCCTCGTCGTCCCGGCACTCGCAAGCCGGGGACGCCGCGGCGCGCCGGGCCGCGAGCAGCCGGAGGATCTGCATTTGAAGCGTGGTGTGGCGAGCTGCGAGAGCGGGAGGGGAGACAGCAGCGCGGCTGTGCGGAGAAGGGGGATGTGTGGGCGGTGAGTCGTGTAGGTGGCTCGGCTTTTAAACTGGCTGGAAAGGGAGCGGGGGCGCGAAAAGAGAGGTGACGGATAAACAAAAGGTGGAGTTTTTATTTCTTGTGGTGTGTTTCCCGTTGTGCTTGCGGTGAAGCAGTGACGGTAGCGACGGGCGTCGTCTCGCCGTCGGGGCGGCTGCGTGCGGTGCGAGGGAAATGTTGGGGTCGGCGGGAGAGAACTGGTGGTGGTGGCCATGGAGTGCGTGGCGTGGCCGGCATCCCTCTGTCTGCTTGACCAACTCTGCCGCTCTCGCTGCGGTGCGTGTTCTCGTGGTTGAAGCTCAGCTCAGCGCTCTCTTTTCTCAGCTTGACATTTCCAGTCCAGGTTAATCATCATGTCCGACTAATCAGGGCCCAACGACAAATAAAGCCTCCATATAATTCCGAGAAGATCGAGTTCAGTCAGTCAGTGTGATAATAGAAAAGGGGATTCCTCTTCCTCGTTGGCAGAGAAAGCGAGCGAGAGGAGGAGCCAGTTCTCTACTATCTAGGCGAGGAAGAGATCGTTCCAGTAATCGAGTGGAAGGATTACAGAAACTCCTTGCTGCACTTGAGTCTCGAGTAGAAACTGCAGAAACTGACGCGCTCGCTCGATTAGTCAAGTCCATGTCTACTCGCGCTTTCAATTTATAGCTTTTCTCGATGAGTCTCCTACCTAGGAACGAGATCCTCTGACGTAGAGTGAAAAACTGCAGAGGGACGTTGATGCTTATGGTTCGCTTGATGCACATCGGACGGCAGCAGCTCCGACTGGCTGGAAACGTAGCGAATCAGTAGGCCCAAAGCCCACAGAGAGGAAACATCACGCTCCTAACCTCCCTTCGTTAAATTCACCGTCACTCGCCGCCACCGTTCGCTCGCCGGCACGCCCAGCTCCGCCTCAGTGGCCTCCATCCCTGCAGTGGCCTCCGTCGTCGGTGCCGGCCCCGCCGCGGCCATGCGCACCTTGAAAAAGTTCACCACGCAAAGGAGGTGCAGGAGCCCACGTCGGCCTGGTCACCGCGCTCGACCTCTGCGCTGCCGCTTCCCGGTGCACGCCGACCGCGTTCTCTACTGTTCTGCATAACTGAATCTGAAACACCAGGCAGCAGATGCGAGCCTGTACAAAGAGCAGCAGACGCAAACACCAAGCAGCAGACGCTTGGTCCGCGGCTCAAAGGCCACGACGGCTCCGGAGCGTCGAGCCTGTACAGGGAGCAGGCTGGCTTCGCCGCCTCCACGGCTCGGCGGTGCCACGCCCTGGAAGGGGCGGCAACGGCTCCTCCTCCGCCTCCAGGCTTAGGCGACGTCGCGCCCAGACCTTCCCGGCGACGTAGCAAACCTTAGCCTGAATCGAGAGAAACTCTGACCGACGACGATGGCTGAAGGAGGCGAGAGCCATTGCCAGCGTCAGACTGGGCCGCCATGGGCCGCTTATTTTCCATTGCCAACCGAGCGAACGAGGCAGCAACATGCAGTTCACGCGATTGTCGTTGGATGCGGAACGAACGGATCAAAGACAACTACGTCCCTCTGCAGTACTTCCTCCAAAGTCAGAGGATCTCGTTACCCTACAGTACATTGTGAGCTTCATCTTCTTCCAGTTCGCAGCTCCAGGTCCAACATAGCAACAGTGCTGCCGGCCGACCTCAGTATTCAACGCTGCAAGCATTCGGGCGGGCTAGATCGACAATCAAGGTTTGAAGACCGAATTTCCATCAGCTTTTGAGGGGCGTGCTGCTCATTCCTCGCTGCTCTGCTGGCTGGTGCATTTGCTTCTTGAGTGGTCGTTTCTGACAGGATCGACGAGATAGGCGCATGAATATTCTCTCTACGTCCGGTGTCAGGCCAGGACACAGTTAATTTGCTGAGCTCTTGTACGTGAAGGTCTACAAAACATTTAGCTAGACTCCACTTCCCCAACCTTATCCTCTCGTGCTCTCCTCCCAGCTCACTTGAGGGTCGCCCAGGAAGTCCGGCCCGATCCCATGCCTCTTCCGACGGCGCTGCCAGCCGGAGATGCCTAGGGAGAGGAGCCCGGGATCTCCTTGTATATAGTAGCTGTAGATTAGAGTTTCCCTTCGTGGAGTTTGGCGCTATGCCGGTTGCTAGAAGATTGTCGCCGGAGCTTGCGGGCTGCTTCCGGCGCATGGTGATGGCTGTCCTCTTCTTCGTGGTACTCCAGTGGTTGGAGGTGGAGGCGGAGAAGGGCTACGCCACCAACGTCTCCAAGAATAAGCCCGCTGGTTTGGCTCAGGTCTGGGCGTTTCCCACTTGCTCTGATTGCCATGGTGGTGATGGAGAGAGGGGGTTGGTCAGATCTGCTGTCTTGATGGGAGGTATCGCGATGGTGCCTGGGTGCTGCACCAAGCGGTGGACTCGAAGCTTCATCGACATGCTTCCGAGGTGGAAGGATGAAGACGTTGACTTTTGCGTCGGCTCCCTTTGCAAGCGCCAGCATCTCCAGTTCTTCAGCTTCTGTGGAGTTTTGTGTTGTCTCTCGGCCGGCCTCGGTGGCGAGGGAGAGGCGGCAAACTGCTCTGATGTGTCTGGAGTGTGGGGATGGCGTCGGGAAGCTGTTCTTGCGTTCGAGCGCGGCGCAGGACAGATTCTTCTGTGCGTCCCCGGTGGGCTTCCAAGGTGGAAGCCGAAGCAGGGGATGTCGGTAGCAAACTTCCTCATCAAGCGCTGCGACCTTCTTCTTGCTATGCCTCGAATATCTTCCTTCTTCTTGGCCAGCCGTGGCGGTGAGGGAGATGAAGGGAGGTGTTGGATGCTTGCTCGGCTTGAAGGTCTGTTGCTGCTGGTTCTCGGAGCACCACACATGGTGGCCTTGTTTGCCGCCGTGATCATTGGCCAAGATGGTGGCCTTTCTTCTACCTCCTCGACGGAGGCCTTCTCGATCCGACGCCGGAGCTCGGTTTCTCGAAGCAGCCAAGTGGTTTGTCCCCGGCTGCGTCGAGATTGCCAGCGTCAGCGGTCATTCGCCGGAAGGGAGTGTCCGAGTTTCTCACTGTGCTCCGATCTCGGTGCTTCACGCACCTGGAGGTCGCCGGCGACTGGTGGCGGAGGCGCCCTAGGACCTGATTGCTTTTCTTTTCTTAGTTCTAGGGTGTTTTTTGTAAGATCTCTGGCCTTTTCTTCGAATATTAGGTCTTCTAGGGCAATAGACGAAAAGGGCCAAAGTGTAAAATGTACCTGCCACGTGGTTGAATAGAAATGCAGCACCGGGTCTTTGGACCCCACCCCTTGTACAAAAAAAAATTTAGATTTTGCAAATTCTCAATATTACGATAGAAACAATGAATGGTCATAATCTTTGGCTTAGAGAAATAACTGAGACGGACAGACATACACTCACGATATCTCTCACAAAATATTTGTGTTAGGTATTTACGTACTAGAGCTATCTAGCAAGTTAGCAATAATTCATTAAAATATATCGTGAGTGCATCTGAATTCTCCATAGCCATGTAAGCAGAATAATTTATTAGTCCAATGTCTAACATTTTTACACTTTGTTTTGCAATTCTTAGATCTAAAGGAAATTGGACTGAATATGTTTCTTAATCTGAAATGAGTAAACTTAAAACTAAAATGAAATACTTGCAAAATTTATGCTACAAATCATCTAATAATAATTTTTTGTCCAAGCATATTTGCAATGATAAACCTTAGATTTGTAAGATGAAACAATGTATAATAAAATTGTGAAACACTTCATAACACTAATTTTGTTAAATATAATAAAAAAAAGGCCACATAAATAAACAAGTAAATAAAATTAGTATAAAATGCAGGTCAGGGTGAGCCTCCTGTCGCCGCATGCCTTCACGATTGATTCGATAAAATCCGTGCACAGGGCGGGGCGGTGTGGATTAAAAGACAAATAATGTTGTTTGGCTTAGGTTTGTGTATTAGATTAGTTGTATGTGAAGTGGGTTGGATTCGGGGTGGGATTTGCCTCATTCTCAGCGCGGCGCTCGCGACCCCAACCATTCTCCCCATCCTGCGACCATGCCTTTCTCCTAGGGTTCCCCCGCCCTCGCCGCCCCTACCCCCGGAACATTCCCGTCCTCTACCCATGTCGTCCCTGCCACCGCGACCTTCTCATACTCCGCCCCCGGACACCCCTGCCCTTGCGACGTGCTCGTCCTCCGCCCCGGAATGACCTCCCCAATCGGCGCTGTCCCAAAGCAGCCCCGTCCCCAATCGCCACCGTCCTCTCGGCACGGCCTGTCCACCCCAAATTGAGCAGCAGCAGAGCACCGCCCACCACCACCACCTCGCCGGGTCGCGAGATGAAGGCCAAGGGTAGAGCCCGCTGCGGTGACTCCAGGTTTCTCTATCACACTGGTGCAACTGAACATGGCGATTTCTCGGAGAATAAAGTTGAATTATGGTGTGTCAAACCGCTAATCGTCTTTAACAATGAAGACAAATGAAACGCAAGAAATAAAATGCCTCCATACTGTTCACAATTCCATATGATCAGTTTAGCAGGCACTGTCAGTGACTTGTCGTGATAATGATAAGAGTCTCCCCTCGATTGCAGAGAAAGCGAGCTTGGGCCAAAGTGAAGTGGATCGTTGCCGAGTCAGACTGCAGTTGACTTAGGGTTTTGCCTCCTTATATACCTCTTGTAAGCCGCCGTTTCGGGATAAGTCGCAAGTTGTAAAAAGAGAGCAAGGAAGTGTGTAACTCCCCTTGCTAAAACTCTCAAGTCCCGAAAACGGCACCAGGAAAATAGCTTGATGGCGTGGATCACACTCGATGGAGCACCCCAAGAGAAAGGTATGATGCAGCTAGCAGCGAGTTTTCCCTCACTTTCGAAACCAAAGTTATCAATCCAGCAGTACTTGAAAGACTTCAACACAGTGGCGTGGACCTACACACAACAAAAACACTCAACTTTGCCCCAACGTTTAAGGAAGGTTGTCAATCTTCCCATCTTTCTAAAAACAAAGGAGATTAAACGTATGGTGTGAAAACAATTATGAAGCAAAAGAACAACGAGAAAATGATGATTATGAGCAAAGGAAACAAGTTGTAATCAATGTAAACTAATGGACCGGGGGCCATAGTTTCATTAGTGGTGTATCTCCATAAAACAGTAAACATGTTGGGTGAACAAATTACAGCTAGGCAATTGACAAATTGTGAGCGCATGACAATGCTATTATAAAAAAATATAGTTCAATTTAATATTCAATTGGGCATTAGGTCAAAATACATAGACCGCTATCCAGCTACATCTATGACTAATAATCCACCCCGAGATCGCTATCCAACATGTCACTCGAAAGTATTAAGTGGCAAGCAACGGAATAATTGCAATAAGCATGGTGCATAATGTAAACAATGGTTATAAACATATAGTAATAAACACCGCTATTTTACCCCTAGTAGCAACATTACATCCTGGTCTTAGTCGTTTCTGTCATCTCGAGCCCAGACTCAAGGAGGCGTGAACCTATCATTTAGCATAAACACCCCCTCTTGGAGATACACATAATCAATTGGCCAAAGTAACCACATTAAAATATTCCAGTAACTCTTAATATGTGCAACTTCCAAACATTGTTCATTAAAAAGAAAATCAATGCTCATAGTTTTCGGGTAACATATAAATGTAGGATCGTATACTGACGATACCTCTCCCAAAATATTTTCTGGTCTGTACGCCCTAGAGCTATCTAGTAAGATATCTAAAATATATTAAAATATGCATGAGCACATCTAAATGATCACGAGACATGTAAGCAGAATAATTGACTCCATTTAGTAATGAATTCTCTATTTTTTATTTCCTATTTTTGGATATAAATGGAATTAACTGAATATGTTTCTTAACCGGAAATGTCTCGAATTAAAAAATTAAAAAATTGCTACTAATTATAATCTTACTATTAAATTCTTTCCAAGCGTATACGCAATGGTAAAAGCCTTAAATTTTAAGATGGAAATGTGTATCCTAATATTGAGAAATACCGTATAAGACTCATTTAGTTAGGTATAATAAAAAAATGTTACACAAAAACAAACAAGTAAATAAGATTAGTATAAATGTTTGACAAGTGATGTAAACTCTGCATCTGGGCATTGTTGTTTGTCTCGGTGGTCAGTTATTTCTGTATAAGTTAGTGCCTTCTATCTTTTGAGTGAAGATTTTCATCGCAGGCCCCATTGGTGTGTACACTAACGGTAGTTCATAATCATCCCTGCTTGACGCACTCGCGAACTTGTGTCGAGGAATGCATCGATAAATGTGAAGGGAAATCTGTAACATGGCAATGATCTCAGCTGCAACCAAGTTCTGCCTGACAGACTAAGTGCTGAGTACAGTCACCATGGGATAGCATTGGTCCATTCCACAATCACTGGGCTGTAAACTCTGCAGCCGCAATCACAGCCGGCGGAGAAGCTCCTCCATTGACGGGACAATTGCATGACTAGCTTTCTGGCAGAATGAGGCCCCAGGTAAAGGAGGGGTGCGCAAGTGGGATGTGATGCGTGGACAGAGAAAAGCGAAATACAGTGGAGAGGAAACAAAAGCTTTTGCAAACAACAATAGTCTCCACACTTGTCTCAACGCATCAATCTTTCTGTGTTATTATGGTAGTCCCATCAAAGTAGAAATATGCTTATCAAAATGTCATTGATCAATTCTATAAATACAACTAAATTGACCATGTTTGCTATCGTTACAATTAATATTTTTTAAATAATCATAGCAACCCCATTTTCAGTTCTTGCTCGTTGTTTTACCTAAGATATATCCATATCTCAACCCTTCGAAGTTACAACCTAATAAGTCTCTCTCAGATAAGAACTACTTACCAAAAGGTAGATTAACCAATAGTTCAGTTCATGCACCTTGATATAAGAATATGAAATAATATGGATAAAATCATGATTGTCGTGACCGTGGAACCGGGGGGGCCCAGTGGGCCCACTACTCCTGCCAAAATGGGAGCACGCCCAGTGGGCCCACCCTGTGAAAGATTTGTATCCTTGATTAAATATTCGTGTAGGTGCAGCCTGTTTCAGCCTAGCCTGTTTCATGTAAACCTTTCAAATTGTTCACAACAGAATAAAAATTGGAGTAACATTTTACGGAAAAAGATCCCAGCTTGCTCGGGAGGAGGAGCGTAAGTTCATCTTCGGTTACATAGAACATATGAGGTATAGGAACAACCTATGCTCTCATTGTTATTATCGTTGCCTTCAATTTTTATAGGCTTAGCTCCAATGTCTTACCATTGAGCCTCGTTGTAATGGAAGGACAAAAGGCACACCCAAGAAAAACTTTCCTAATCAAAGTTGCTTGTATGTATGATATGAACCATGGAGTTTTATTGATCCGATTCACTTTTCTTATATGTTCAAATATCTTGTTACTTATACATATATTTAACTGTCTCAGTAATATGTGAGAGAAGGTTGCTATTTTAACTGTTTCACTGGGCGCAAAAAGAGAGAGTACATGCACGCATAAACAAAAGAGGATTTCTTTTCCTGCGGTATTTCCCGTAATGTTTGTGGTGTGCCAAGTAGTGACTCAAAATTATGGGTGTAAAGCGTTCGTGTATCTGATCAGATTATCTCTTTACCATATTGTGTACCATAAATTCGGAGCCGAACGGACCGGATAAAAATGGTTGCAGATTCGAGTATGAATATATTGGACCACGAATTCGGGGTGGAAACAAAATTAAATCGATAGCACCATGGATCTTAGAATTAATAACTGTAACACAGTAGAATGAATAATATAACATGACACTCTTAGAATTAATAACTGTAACACAGTAGAATGAATAATATAACATGACCACATGAACAACATAGGTCCATATTGATATACAATAACTTAAAGACATTACCCAACGTACCAGCAACACATTCTTCAATAGAGCAGTAGCCTAGCACATTTATAATCGATAGCACGTACAATGACTATGTAAGTGAGTTGATAAAAACTTTTCTTTCTTCTTAGCAATAATAGCAGAAGCAGCATTAGGTGAAAAGTTTGGCCTACTTGGCAAATCAGTACCTCTACGAGTAGTTGAAGGCCTTACTTCTTTCGGAGTATTATTTTCCTTTCCCATGGTTGGGAACAAGCAAGTGCAGCAAATAAATGATAACAAGTTGTCTTACCAATAAAGCTAGGTTCCCCGGCAACGGCGCCAGAAAACGTCTTGATGCCCACAAGTATAGGGGATCGCTGAAGTCTTCGTTGGGAAGTATTACCCAAATTTATAGTTCGACATGATGGGAACACAAGAATACCAATAAGACTTTGGCAATTGAGGCGTCACTCTCAACCACACATGTATATCAATAAACTTGCAGCAATGATAGTGATGGCAGTAGTATGATTCAAGTAGCAAATAGAACAGCAGTAGTGAACAAGGATTTCCCAGTTTTCACCGGAAAGATGAAAGTGTAACTCAGAGATTTAAAACGTAGGCATGAGGTGATAGCGGGGTGTTGCATGAATAAGATTGATCATATAATAAGATATAAATAGCAATGGGACTTATCTATAACTCCGATATATGTAGGTATGTGTTCCGTAAATAGTTGTGCGTACTAACCAAGAGAATTTGCACAACATCTATTGTCCTACCTGCCCATTTCACCGGGGCCAACTTAGAACTACAGGTAATTAAGGTCTACCCTTTCGAATAGCCCGGAACAATGCATTAACTCTTCATGAACACATAAAATCCTCAAACTAAAACATCTCCCCCTTGTTTTCCGTACATGTCACTTTTAGGGTTCGCAGGTTCAACATAATAGCAGGTGATACACTTTGCAGATAAATACCAAACTCAATTATATGATGGGGCAAAATAAGTTCAGTACTGAAATCATGCCACTCGGGCCCTAGTAGCCAGCATTAAACATAGCATAAGTGCATCAACACAATACAAGAGTATCCTCAAGATAAACCCCTGAAATCTCGGACAACGGGTGTCATTACATGATCAATCTCATCCAATCCCCATCCACCTCATATGCCTACAGTGGACTACTCACACATGGTGATGGTGAGGAAGCTCATGGTCGATGGAGATGGAGGCGGTGAAGATGGCGGTGAAGACGGCCTCCGGATCCCTCCACCGGGGGAGAAATCCTGGATCAATCTGTCTCCGAAAATGAAGATCGTGATGGTGGCGGCGCTCTGTTTCGCGAAAGCTCCTCCCCTTTTAGGTCAGCCACTTTTTCCTATATATGAGGGGGTACGCCAAACACGAAGGAGAGGCGGTGCTCGAGGCTCCTTTTGGGTGGGCCCATGCGGCCAGGTACAGTGGCCGCGTGGGACCCCCCCTTTTGGGCCTCCAACGCTTCCTCGTGTCCATCCTTTGCACAATGTCCTCCTTTTCCCTAAAAAATGACGTGGTATTTTTCCTCGATTTTATTTCCTGCAAAAACAACCAGAAAAGAGACTTTGCTAAAAACAGCGTCAGATTCAGCAGTTTTATTCAAATATGGGAGGATTCCGGAGCAAATTATGAAGCAAAGTGCTTGGAAAAGTAGATGCATTTTAGGTGCATCAGAACCTCATCTCAATTACTTTAGCTGTGCGAACCATGTGCAATCCCAATTAGTTTAGACACAGAGGCAAAAGCCGGCATGTTGGTGCCAACGACATACTACTAGGCGACCCACATACAAACAAACAGATAGTCATATTAGGCGGTGCAAAGGTTGTTTGCTTAATTTTAGCCGGCAGACGGCAAATGTCAAAAAAGTTGGAACCACTAGCACTGAGCGAAAATTTCGGTAACTTTTGACATGAAAGATATATGATTGCAAGAAAAGACAAAAGATGGCATGATCTCTAGAAGCAAACACGAAACGGGTAATTTCTTACCGGTCACGTACGAGAGACTGGAGAAAGGAGGCGATCGTGGCGGCGGCCTAGGGTTTCAACCCTAGCCGCCGCCGCCGGTGTTATCTGCAGCTTCTTCGTCACCGCCGGCAAGGATTCGACGGGTCCTCGCCTCCTCTAGGTGCCGTTCTGGCACTAGAAGGGGTGGGGACCTCGGACATGCGCACGGCGCTTTTCGAAGGTCCTTAATGGTAGAGTTTGGTTTTGGTCATCATCTTCTTCGTTAATGGAGATAGTATCATCTGCAATAAGTGATCTTCCATGCTTCGTTCGACGGCGAGATATCCTTCCCGACGTCAATGGTGGCTTTGGAAGATTAAGTTTGTCTAGGTATGGTTCTTCAGATCTTGCTTCGTCAGATCAATCTTGGATTGTTTCTCATGGTTGTCGCGAGGAGGTTTGTCCTCGCAATATCTATCCCGGCTACTACGTCTTCGGCAATGGTGATTCGTTCTCTCGGCTCCCAACGACGTCGACAAAGTGGTTCGGTTATTTGTCCCTGGAATATCAGTGGTGGTACTCTTGCCGATGTTGCTTGATTAATTTAATGGCTGCGTGCGTGCACAAAGCCTTGGCATTGCGGCTCAAAATTAAAAAGGGAGAACCTTCGGTGGTATTCACAGGTCTGTGGTTTGGTGGTGTTGGCGTTGTTCTACGGCTGCCTTCAAAAAAGTACAAGATTGTGTCATGGATGAAGAAAGAGCTTGAAGATCTCATAGATTTGCTAGTCTCTTTTAGTTTTGTTTTTATAATCGATATAATCGTGTACTCTTTGCTGGTTTAATATACGTGGAAAATTCAAAAAAGTGAGTTGATAATCAACGGACTAACTCGACAACTTACTAACTAGTTGCGATATGTTATCTTAGCCTTCTCAGTAAAAAAATGGACCATTCGGTTAAAATCTATTGGATAATCCTAATTAATTTTCTTGTAATCCAGATTCGGATAGTTATTGATATACCATGTCTAGATGTTCAGTTCAGTTTGGAATCGGATATCCTTATCCGTCGGATTATTTTAAACCGGATATGGATTTATTAAAACGGATACTACATCGGATTCAGTGCGAAAATTGCCACACACGTTTACAAGGCTACGCGAAATAGAGGCGTCGTTTCATCATGTCGTCTAGGAGGGGTGGGTGGACAGAACGAGGGAAATATAGGGGGCAAAGGGAGGATTTTTTGGGGGGGGGTGCTTCAATGTTATCCTCCCATGTTGCATGCATGTTGATTTTTGCTATAGGATATTTGTTGCATACCCTTTTTTTTTGTATTGGCTTTCTCGAAATTTTGCGACGTTTTTTACGGTTTAGACCACCATGGGAAGAAATGTTACGATTATGTAGCAATATTTCAATTTTTGTGCGAGTGGGAAAGCAATACTACAATGGGTCAGATGGTCGATATTTCGTATTTTATGAAGATCTGTGACGGGGCAACTTTTCTTCGAATATGTCAGTCCTCTTATATTATGGGTTTCATTTCTGAAATGAAATCGGGAGCAAGGCTCCTCAGTCTATAAAAACATGTCAGCAGGCGCTCAACAACACTTGGCATGTGCAACTTCTCAATATTGTTCAATAAAAAAATCAAGGATCATAGTTTTCTACTAAGAAACATATAAATCTGAGATGGACAAACATAGACGGAGAATACCTCTCCCAAAATATTGGTCTTAGGTATGTACGCCCTAGAGATATCTAGTGAGTCATCTAAAATTTATTAAAGTATACATGAGCACATCTACATGCTCCATAGTCTGGGAATTTAGCGTACTCCATTTATTATCGAATTTAGGGAGCTGAACAAAATATAATTCAAGCATCTAAAATTTAAATTGACACAAAAGACTTTAAATTTATGCTATAAAATAGCATTTCAATACTAAATGTGATCCAACCATATATGCAAGGATACACCTTAGAATTGTAAGATGGAAAAGTGTTTCCTAATATTGAGCAACACTTTCTAAGAGTCGTTTTGCTAAGCATCACAAAACAATCAAGTAAATAAGATTAGTATGAAAGTTTGACAGTTTATGTTCTGAACGCACACTGGGTCTCTAAATTTGTTGAAATGTTTTTATGCAATTCACCATATCGCTATACACGTATGGCAAGACCAAGTTGTCCAACGCCCAAGATTTTTATTCGCCTTAGAGATGAATAACCAGCAGGAGAATTAACGGTATATGCTCGATTTTTCTTTGCTTGTCTAATAATTAGAGAAAGTGGTTTAACTTTTTTATTATGTTTATTTTTATATGAACATAAATTTTTCATAACTAGGAATTGGTTTTGTTGTGATCTAGTTGCAATTAGAAATCTTCTGTTTGGTGAGATATACTCTCAAAAGAAACACTGATGTGAACCCAACATATAGTAATACACCTAGAATCTCGAGATTTACACGCGACAATATAACTAAAGCATGCGCTATGAATAAGATGAATGTACTAAATATCGATAAAAATGAACAATAATGTCAAGCTATTTACGGAGGAATTTGTTTGGCAATCCTTTCTTTAGACTGAAAACTTGGCGCTTTCTTCAACCCTACACTCCGGGCACTTTCATTTTTTGTAAGAGCCCCATGCAAGTCAAGAAGAGTATTTTGAGTTTGGGTCCTTCGAGTTGGGAATGTCGAGATCATATGTTTTTAGGATAACAAATGTTTAGGCGGCAAACCATTAAGTGCAATCTACCCTATGCTTTTAAATATTGACCGGATGGTAGGTTCAGTGTCGATCAATGTAGATTTCTAACGATCTCTTGTATTGTCAGAATATGACCGATCGATGTGACAATATTCCCAGGGTAGCTACCACAGAATTTTCTACAGAACAAGACAAATATTTGGATGAGATCTACATGTCACGTGGATTTTTCAGTCCAATATGTATATTAAACCTTGTTAACTTCTTAAGTTTGCTCCGATATAAGAAATTATGGAAACTCAAATTACCGCTCGAGATGTAAGACATTTCTATGGTTTTTATGTCATGGAGTTGTTGTTATCAAAGATAATTTGATTAAGCGAAATTGGCATCGGAAACTAGATGTAGCTTTCGGAGTGCAAAAGCAACACACACTAGACTTTTTTTTGGTACAACACCTAAATGGCAAATAAAAAACAAGATCAAGGTGAACCATGGATTTGGTTGCTGAATATGGTATACTCGTGAATTGTATTCAATGCATTTATGTACGAGTACATGTTATCACCACTAGATTCATGCAACGGTACCGCGAGACCAGTGAACAATCTCTCGTCTTTGGCAAGATGAGATTTTCTCTCATCCCCTTGTGTCCCTAACTGTAGACACACATAAAAAAAACTATAGACACACATGTAAAATTCATAACAAAATTTCTCAGGCCCATCTGATATCCACATGAAATTAACTGGCTAAATTCCCACGTCCCTGGGTCTCCAACATTGTTGTGAAAATCGTGTAAAAATCTGCGGGAGTGCAATGTAGTATTGACCACCTTCAATGGATATAACCAGCACGGTGTCAAAGTCCCCAAAAGGAAAAAGAGAACAGGTCAATGCTCTTCCTTCCTTAGTCCTCACCAAATGACTCGGGGTCTCCAGCATAGTTGAGAGTTGAGACAGTGCAAATCAGTCCAAATCAGTGGGAGTGCAATCTAGTAGCAGCTGACCACCTACAATGGATAGAACCAGCCATGGTACGTCAAAGTCCCCAAAAGAAGAATAAAAAATAGGCCATATACATGCATGACAGGCTCATCGAAAATTAATATTGCCCTCTAGGAAAGCAAAAGTAGGACCTGATTTAAATGCATTTTAAAATGTCAAAAACTTTCAAACAAAAATTACGGATGTACATCCGAACATTCTATGTCCACACAAAAAATTGCGTGAAACAAAGACATTTTTTATGACCTGTCTAAAAAGACAAAAGATGTTTCGTGAAAAACTCATTTTGGAACGCCGGAATTGTTATTTTTATAGTCCACACAAAATATATGTTTATTGCGAAACTTTGTGTACTACATGAAATATCCAAATGTACACCCATAATTTTTATTTGAATCTGTTTGACATTTAAAATAAGGTTTTTGATTAGTGGGTGCATATACATGTACGAGCCAAAGCAGATTTTCCCATAAAAGTGCCCTATTTTCTTGACCCAACGCCGCAAACACAAGAGAGTAGTATAAAAAGATACAAGTTGTAAATTCTTGGGGTAACAATCGTTGCCCATTGGGTCGATTGGTTGCGTGTTATATAGGCCAGGAAGAGCCCCTGGCGTGGCAGTACAGAATACGTATTTGAGGAGGAGTACTACTCCAAGCTCTCGTACGTGAACAATAACAAACGCCGTATTACAATTCTAACACTCCCCCTTAATCACAACCTTCTGAAAGGTTGAGATTACGAATGAACTCATGAAGACTTTTAACTGGCAAGATCTTTGTGAAACCATCTGCAACTTGATCCTTGCTGGAGATGAACTTTATATCAAGCAACTTATCTGCAACTCTCTCACGAACGAAATGGTAGTCTATTTCAATATGTTTGGTCCTAGCATGAAACACAGGGTTAGCAGATAGATATGTGGCACCTAAGTTATCACACCATAGACATGGCTTGTCTTTCAATTTAACACCAAGTTCCTTGAGAACTGCTTCAACCCAAATTATCTCAGCTGTTGCGTTAGCAAGGGCCTTATATTCAGCTTCAGTACTGGACCTTGATACTGTTTTCTGTTTTCGTGCACTCCATGAGACCAGATTTGGTCCAATGAACACAGCAAAACCTCCTGTGGACCGTCTATCATCAAGACACCCTGCCCAATCTGCATCTGAAAAAGCACTAAGCAAAGTCGAGGAGGACTTCTGGAAGGTAAGTCCAACGTGCAGTGTTCCCTGAACATATCTCAAAATCCTTTTTGCAGTTGTCCAATGAGCAGTTGTAGGAGCATGCAAATACTGACAAATCTTATTAACAGAAAAAGAAATATCAGGACGTGTCAACGTAAGATATTGCAATGCACCTACAATGCTCCTGTAATGTGTACTATCATCAGGCCCAAGGGGAGTTCCCTCGGTTAAGGACAGTTTTTCAGTAGTGGACAAGGGTGTAGGACAAGGAGTGCACTTTTTCATACCACATTTAGCAAGTAAATCTGCAGCATATTTTCCCTGAGTGAGAAGCAAACCAGATTGTGTCTTCTTTACCTCAATGCCCAAAAAATAGTGTAGATCTCCCAAGTCTTTGAGAGCGAAATCAGCATTCAGGTCATGAAGAAGTGCAGAGATGGCTTGATCTGAAGAACTTGTAACTATGATATCATCAACATAAATTAGGACAAATATCATAACACCAGACTTGTTATAAAGGAAAAGTGAGGTGTCAGCCTTAGAAGGAGCAAAACCAAGTTGTTGCAACTTGGTGCTAAGCCGTGAATACCATGCACGAGGAGCTTGTTTGAGACCATACAAGGCCTTGTCAAGTTTGCAGATATGATGTGGAGCTTGAGGATTTTCAAAACCTGGAGGTTGTTTCATATAGACTTCCTCTTCCAGAACGCCATGGAGAAACGCGTTCTTGACGTCTAGCTGCCGCAAACTCCATCCCCTGGTAACAGCAACAGAAATGACAATGCGAATTGTTGCTGCTTTGACCACAGGACTGAATGTATCTTCATAATCTATCCCATATCGCTGTTTGAATCCTTTTGCAACCAGTCATGCCTTGTACCTGTCAACAGTACCATCTGCATTTTTCTTAATACGATACACCCATTTACAGTCAATAAGATTTTTTGTGTGATGTGGAGGAACTAAGTGCCATGTTTTGTTCTGCATAAGAGCATCATACTCTTCCTCCATTGCTTTGCACCACCTGTTATCCCCAAGCGCCTCGGACAGTGTATGTGGTTCTCCTGTGGATGCAAAGAGACACCAGCGAATAGTACCATCAGTAAGCTGTCGAGGCTGACGTATACCTTTTTGTAGTCGAGTTCGAGGTTCAGGGGGTGGCGGTGGAGCTGGTGGAGAAGACAAGGTGTTGACGTTGGTGTAATTGTTGGTGTAGAGGAGGCCACAGCAGAGCTTGATGCAGAAGATCCAGCGCCCTCGCCACCTCCACGTGCGGAAGATTCTGTCGGAGAAGGGCTCGCGTCCGTGGCGGTCTTGGAAGCAGAGCACGGGACCGGCGAAGGCGATCGTGGTGGGGACCGCGAGCTTGTGGTGTCTGCATGCAGCGGGCAACCGACCGAGACGGGGACCGCGCCGTCCGGTAGCGCGACGTGGAAGCGCTGGACTCGTCAGGGGCGAACTGGGCGCCAGGAGACGAATTTTCTTCGTGAGCGGGCGACGAATTTTCTTCGGGATCGGCGTCGCTGGCCCCTGCGCTGACGCCTGAATCGCCCTCGGGATCGACAAGGATGGGATCCGCCTCGGGATCGCACAAGGGCAGACATAGTCTGTCATGTAGTGACTTGTTTTGCACCGTTTTTGCACCGTTTGGTGCTGAATTTTCTGCTGATTCTTTTTGCATCGTTCTTGCACCTGCTGTTCCACTAGGTTCTGCATGTTGATCATTAGTAACAACTGGTATAATAGGCAAAGGCATATAATCATCAATATTTGCATCCCCATGATTGGAAGGCAAGAGAAGAATATCTTTGCGAAGACGTGCACCGGCATTTGGGTGGAGAGACTCGAAAGGAAAAACAGTCTCATCGAAGACAACATCCCTTGAGATATAAATACGACCGGTGGAAACTTCTAAACACTTAACCCCTTTGTGACGTGGACTATAGCCCAAAAAGACACACCGTGTAGATCGAAAAGCAAGTTTTCTTTTGTTATATGGGCGGAGATTAGGCCAACAAGCGCAGCCAAAAACTCGAAGGGACTCGTAGTTAGGCTTGGTGTGGAGAAGACGTTCAACAGGTGTATCAAGATTGATGACTTTACTTGGAAGTAGATTGATAAGAAAGGTGGCTGTGAGAAAAGCTTCATCCCAATATTTCAGGGGCATAGACGCATTGGCAAGAAGAGCAAGACCAACCTCAACAATATGACGGTGTTTGCGTTCAGCGGAACCATTTTGTTGATGGGCATGTGGACAGGAGACATGATGCGAAATGCCATGCGTTTGAAAGAAAGCATTAAGTTTTTCATATTCACCACCCCAATCAGTTTGCATAGTGATGATTTTTCTATCAAATTTGCGTTCAACCAGTTGCTGAAAATTTAGAAAGACTTGATACACCTCAGAACGTTTCTTAAGCAAATAAATCCACGTAAACTTACTATAATCATCAATAAAGCTTACATAATAAGAATGTTTGCCAACAGACTCAGGTGCAGGACCCCATACATCAGAGAACACTTGCTCCAAAGGAACAGTAGAAACACTAGTGGAGGTAGGATAGGGCAACTGATGACTCTTGGCTAACTGACATGAATCACAAATGTATGGAGTAACTTCAGGAGTATACGAAATTTTATTGTTTCTAAGAACTTGCTGAACCACAAAGGACGAAGGATGGCCTAAACGACGATGCCAAGTGGATGATGATGGCTTTATTGTGACGAAAGCATGCTTGGAGGACCCGGTAGAAAATGGCACTAGTGGGTAGAGACCATCATGGCAAGGTCCTTTAAACAGAATTCTCCTTGTTTCCTGATCCTTAATTAAAAAGAAATATGGGTGAAATTCAAAGAAAATATGATTATCAAGTGTAAGTTTATGAACAGATAGCAAATTTGTGGTGGCACTAGGAACATGAAGGACATTTTTAAGATCAAAAGAAGCATGTGGGGTGCATAATACTGAATGACCAATGTTGCTTATTATCATACCGTTTCCGTCTGCAGTGTGGACGCGATCACGCCCCTTGTACTTGTCATGGGTGGAGAGTTTGCTCAGCTCTCCCGTGATGTGGTTGGAGGCACCGGTGTCGGGGTACCAATTGGTGTCAACACCGTAGGAGGCAAGATGCGCCGTCTTCTCTTCACGGGTCTCATCATCAGAGTCATCACGATCTTCATAGCGCCACCAGCACTCACTTGCTGGGTGCCCATGAATCTTGCATATCTGGCAGGTGGTGTTGACATAGGGAGTGGGGGCACGATCGCGCCAGCCACCCCCATCACGGCGGCCTCCATTGCCACCACCACGGCGACCTCTACCTCCATCATGGCGCCTATCTTCACGACGATCATCACGGCGGTCTCCGTGACGGGGCCGCCAGGGAGCACGGTCATCACGACGATCATCGCGGGGGCGGTCATCACGACGGCGCCACCCCCCATCATCCTCACGGAGGCGGTCATCACGACGGCGCCACCCCCCAGCATCATCACGGGGGCGGTCATCACGACGGCGCCACCCCCCATTATCACGGCGATCATCCCCTCCATCACGGTGGCCGCGGTCAGCCCCACGGCCATAAGCGAGGTGAGCGGAGGAGGTAAACACCTGGGCAGGGGCATCTTCTTCATCGGACAGCAGCTCACGACGCATGTCATGCGCCGCAATCTGAGCGAAGAGGTCATCAAGTGTGGTGCCATGCTGTCCGTTTACTGCAGCAACAACATCATTATAAGAACTATCAAGACCATTAAGGATATACCCTATCAGTTCATCGTCATCTATGGGTTTTCCGGGGATGCAAGCTCGGAGCACAGCCCCTTCATCTTGGTGAAGTACTCTCCGGCGGTCATGTCCTTCTTCTTCTTGGCCTTGTTGAGGGCGGTGCGGAGATGCGTGATTTTTGACCTTGACACTGAGGTGAACATGGAGGTAATCGTGCCCCAGACCTCAGCGGTGGACGTGTGCTCGAAGAAGTGCGGGGCGATCTCGGGTGAGAGGGTTTGAAGGAGCCACCCCATCACCTGCTGGTCACGAACGATCCAGGATGCGTACAGAGGATTGGCGGTGATGGTCTTCTTCCCCCCTTCTTCAACCTCCAGAGTCTTGGCGGGAGCGGCATCCGTGCCATCGAGCAGCCCGGTGACCTGCGCTCCGCGGAGAGGAGGAAGCACCAGGGTTTTCCAGAACAAGTAGTTCGAACGGGTGAGGAGCTGGGCGGGGGGCGAGCCAAGGGTGGCAGCAAGTGCAGCCGGCGACGAGGAGGACGACATGGTGACGGTTGCACGGGGTTTTGGATCTTGATCTTGAGGCGGCTGCGGTGGCACAAGGCGACGGCGGCGGCTGTCTTGGTCGTAGGTTTTGTTTGGTCGTAGGTTTTTGGATCTTGATCTTGAGGCGGCTGCGGCGGCACAGGGCTACGGCAGCGGCGGATGTCTTGGTCGTAGGTTTTGTTTGTCGTAGGTTTTTGGTTATAGGAGCGGCGGCGGCGGCAGTCTATGCGGCGGCGGCGGCAGTCTTGTTGATCTTGAAAGCGGCGGCGGCAATGGTGTAGTAGCGGCAGCCTAGGGTTTTGCGGCGGCTAGGTCATGGAAGAGACTAGCTCTGATACCTACGAAGCACCGATACGGCAAAAGTTGCCGTTTCCGCGTATAATACGTCGCCGATACGCCGATACGCCCGATACGGCTCCGATACGCGTATCGCTGGAGTATCACGTTTTCCCGATTAAAAAAAAGAAAATAATGCCGATACGGCAAGAGGACGGCGGCGATACGGCCCGGACACGGGAAGAGCCCAGCGACGCGATACTAACCCTAACCCCTCGTGCTCTATCCCTCTATTCCTTCCGGTCAAAGCAGATCGAACACGCGCCTCCGCCGCCGCCAGGAGCTGCACGCGCCGCCGGCGCCGCCTGGAATCTCTCCGCCGCCGTCCGGATTGTCCTCTCCGCCGCCTGGATTCGCCCATCTCCGACGCGGATTCGCCCCTCTCCGCTCCAAGGTAACCGCTTCCGACCTTCCGTCCTGCATCCGACATCCCTGCTTGCTCTGCTGCTGCTACGTGCTGCTGGTCTGCTGCTACGTGTTCTGCACTTCTGCTACATCTTGCCTTGATGCCTTCTTGCAATCTTTCTTACTCTGCTGCTTCTAGATCGGGCATGGCATCTCCTGGTAGCCAGTCTTCGGGTTGTGGTAGTGCTAGTGCTAGTGCAACGGCAATCTACCGCACTGATGCTGGTGATGCAGAGCCGCCGCCGCCCGGAATCGAGCCGCCCCACCCGGATTCGCCCCTCTCCGCCGCCGCCGCCCGTCGCCAGCACCAAGGACCAAGGTAACCGCTTCCTCTGCTGCTTGCTTGCTCCGCTGCTGCTACGTGCTGCACTGCTGCTTGCTTGCTCTGCTTGCTGCTTGCTCCGCTGCTGCTATGTGCTGCTTGCTCTGTGCTCATGTTTTGATTGTTGGGGCTTGGCCAGGTAGTGAGATTCCGGCATGTCATCTGCTGGCAGTGGCAGTGGCAGTCAATCTTCGGTTAGTAGTGCTGCAACCGGCAACAACAATGGTGTTGATGATGCAGAGGCTGACAATGGTCTTGTCAATGCAAAGTATCCTCTATGGTCTTGCATTGCACATGATCTATTTTGCAAGTAATCCTTGAAGAGTTGGAGTGTGGAAAATGATGAATTGATGATCATTCAGTCATTGGGAGCTTGCAAAGGAGACAAATGGGGCAGTATTTCGATCCCATCTCATGCATTCAATTATTCTTGTCTTTATTACATGACATTTTATTATTTTTATATATATACTTGCCGTATCGCCGTATTGCTGTTTTCTGAAATTGCCGTATCCCGTATCGCCGTATCCGTATCGCCGTATCCTTCTCGCCGTATCGGTGCTTCGTAGTCTGATACCATGTAAATTCTTGGGGTAACAATCGTTGCCCATTGGGTCGATTGATTGCGTGTTATATAGGCCAGGAAGAGCCCCTGGCGTGGCAGTACAGAATACGTATTTGAGGAGGAGTACTACTCCAAACTCTCGTACGTGAACAATAACAAACGCCGTATTACAATTCTAACACAAGTAAAAACTGGATGCTTGGATGGACTTGGTACATTGTTGGCTTTGTGAGCATGTCCCATGGATCTAGTGCAGTGTACCACCGTGAGATTCATGCAACGGAACTGCATGCGAGACCTGAGAAGAATCCATTGGCTTCGAGGAGATTAGATTTCATGTCGCGACCTGCGATCCTTCCTTCCCTGGTGCGCGTGCCCCTGAAAATGTTCAATTTCTTAACAGAACTTCTCAGACTTAGAGTGCCGCGTGTATTCTTCGTTCATGCATGTACCTCTGAATCCCTGAAACTGGAAGTGCAAACAATGCTGAATGCATGCATGGATAGAACTGAAAATTCCAATGTATCCATCCAAGCCCAAGGGGAGAACTGCCATGCTCTTGTTTGGCCAACAAGTTGCAGCCGCCGTGTTATCCGGCCGCTGCCAGGAATCAGAGGCGCAACGGCGAGGCGAAACGGCAAGATGGCTCTAGATCCTTGGCGTTCCGGTCGCCTTGCCTCGCGTGGTGATAACTGATGATGCAAACTCTGCATCTGGCCATTGTTGTTTATCTCGGTGGTCGTTTTTTGTATGAGTTCAGTGCCTTCTGCCTTTTGACTGAAGATTTTCATCGCAGGCCTCATTGGTGTGTACACTAACGGTTGTTCATCATCATCCTTGCTTGACACTTGTGTCCAGGAATGCATCGGTAAATGTGAAGGGAAATCTGCAACATGGTAATGAACTTGGCTGCAGCTTATCATGCCTAGCTTGGCTGACAGACTGAGTGTTGGAGCACTGTCACAGTGGGATAGCACTAGTCCATCCCACAATCACTGGGCTTTAAACTCTGCGGCCGCCGCAATCAGAGCCGGCGGAGAAGCTCCTCCATTGACGGGACAAT
This sequence comes from Poa pratensis, assembly GCA_947311845.1. Lineage (NCBI taxonomy): Eukaryota > Viridiplantae > Streptophyta > Magnoliopsida > Poales > Poaceae > Poa > Poa pratensis. The sequence goes on from CAMZMU010000060.1 coordinate 53,009,855, forward strand.
TGCTTTCCAGCAGAATTAGGCCCGAGGTAAAGGACAGTGTGCGAGTGCGATGCGATGCGTGGACAGAGAAAAGTGAAATACAGTGGTGAGAGGAAACAAGCTTTTGCAAACAACAACAATGGTCGTCAAAGCTTTGGTCGTCGCAACCCTTCAAACTTTTTCTCATCTTTTTCCTGAGACCAGACGAGACGATGGTAAACGAAAGGGACCCCATTTCCAAGGCATGCTTTACTACTATACTACTAAGATGATCTTGGAAAGAAAAACCCAGAGGAACCAAGGCATGCTTGACAGATGATGGTAACAGATTATAAGTCACATGACCATGCATGATATGATACATGGATAACAACGCACAAAGCAAGCACACAAAGCCACAAAGGCAGTGAGAAATGAGGAGCAAAAGAAGAACAAAAAGACGCAGCTACAATCCACGCTTCCACATGAGGGATTGTGATTGACTGACTAATTGGGGGCAAAAGAAAGCCTAAAAAGAGCTCTTTTCCCACCATCCTAACTAACCAAAAATCTTTAAAACATAAACACACGCAGACGACACCATAAACAAACACTAGGGAGAGATCTTCTGTGCTCAACCGCCTCCAGTTTTATGATTTGGCTGCACTAGTTTAGAATTCTTCCTCTGCTTTCTTCACTACTGAAGTTCAGCGGGAAGCTTCCTTCCACGTTGGACCTCTGAAACTAACGAGGGTGATGCATGGTAGCCATGATCAGCTTCGCCGGGCCTATGCTGCTTCATATTCGCCCGGATCGCTCCTCGACCGTAGCAGCGGCGAGTCTCGGTGGAGCGACTCCTTGCAGTGCGCGATGGCGCCGGCGATGCCGTCCTGTTTCTCGACTGCCGAGTCGTCGTCGCGGCGTGACGCCGGCGGCGCGGACGACGCCGACCTGCACTTGCGGAGACGACGGAGCCCTCTCGCCTCGACGGCGGCGGCGGCGCGGGGACTCGCAGATGCCGTGCGGATTCGGCGGGAGATCTTGGCCAGGCACCTCCGGATGACGTCCCGGGACGGCGCGCGCCTGCAGGTTCGCTCCGCGGCGTGCTGCTCATCGTCTTGTGCCGCGAACAGCCGGAACGACCGCGCGCTGCTTGTGGAGCTCCGGGCGAAGCTGTGCCGGTCGCTAGAGCTCTGGGGGAAGGTGTGCCGGCCGTAGAGCGGCGCGGCCTTCCTGGCCCCGAAGCTGAGCGTGCGCAGGGTTATGGCGCGCTTGCGACCGGCGTGCCGCTGCGACGGTAAGCTGTTGGCTCTGGCCGGCGGCTCCGAGGCGCAGAACTTGAGCGGCGAGGCGGAGCTGCTGCGCTGCAGGGAGATGGTGAAGTCGAGCTCGGTACACTCGTCGTCGGAGTCGGAGTCAGAGAGCGAGAGGCTGCCGGAGCTGTAGGAGGATGCGCGGACGGAGCAAGAGGAGAAGTCGAGGTCGAAGAAGGAGCCCTCGTCGTCCTGGCGCTCGGAAGACGACGACGCGGCGCGCCTGGCCGCGAGTAGCCGGAGGATGTGCATATGCGGCATGGCGTGGCGAGGTGCGACGGTGCGAGGGAGGGAGGGAGGGCTAGACTGGGCGGTGCGTGTGGCTGGTGGCTCGGCTTTTAAACTAGTTCGAATGGAAGCGGGGGCGCGAAAAGAGAGGAGACGGATAAACAAAAGGAGGAGTTTTTATTTCTTCTGGTGTGTTTCCCGTTGTGCGCGAAGCAGTGACGCGAGGGAACAGCCGCGTCGTCTCGCCGTCGGCGTCGGGGTGGGCGTGGCGGCCGCGCCGTGCGAGGGAAATGTTGGGGGCGGTGGGAGAGGACTCGTGGGCGTTTTGTGGAGTCCGTGCCGTGGCCGGCCCTCCGCCGGCGTGCATTCATGGCTCTTCGCAGAGCGCCGACGAGAAAAGAAACACACACCCATCCAGTCCAGCTTAATTATGTCCATTGACATGAACAAAACACTCAGAGACCGACTGACTAATCAGGGCCCAACGACAAAGGGAGTCTCCCCTCCATACAGTTCCGAGAAGATCCAGTTCAGTCAGTCAGTGTGATAATGGAAAAGAGTCTTTCCTCTTCCTCATTGGCAGAGAAAGCGAGCGAGAGGAGTGCCAGTTCTCTACTCTCTAGGCGAGGAAGAGATCGTTCCAGTAATCGAGTGGGAGGATTACAGAAACTGCTAGCTGCACTTGAGTGAGAGGAGTCTCGAGTAGAAACTGCAGAAACTGACGCGCTCGCTCGATTAGTCAAGTCCATGTCTACTCGCGCTTTCAATTTACAGCTTTTCTCGATGAGTCTCCTACTACAGTACATTGTGAGCTTCGTCTTCTTCCAGTTCGCAGCTCCAGGTCCAACTTAGCAACAGTGCTGCCGGCCGACATCAGGATAACTCCAACGGGGCGATGCAAACAGACGTGTGTTTCGTTCGCGTTTGATCTGTTTGCGTCGTCAAAAGGACGCGCGTCCTGCTCAGGTCCGCCCCTTTCCGGCCATTGCGCCCAACGGGGCCGGCGCATTGAGTCTGTTTGCCACTTTTTTCCCCAAACTTTTTTTTAATACTAAGATTACATTTTTAGAAACTGAAATTACATAGTAAATCTAGAACTTCCACCTAACATTAAACTCTAAAACCTAAACCTAAACTTGAAGAAAATTAATAACCGACCACCGGCCGGCAAGGGGGAAGATCAAAGAGGGGCTCCGGCCTTGAGTAACGTCACGCAGCATGCCCGTTCTGCAACGGACTTGCTGGCTCTTCCTTCGTCGCGGCCATGGCCAGCCTAAGGCTGGCTGACTCATCTTCTTTGATCATTTCGTAGCTACGAAACACGTAGCGGGCGCCGGTATTAGTGGAAAATGAGCCGTACATAGGTGGCCACGCCGGCGGGGGTACCGCACCACTTGGATCAGTCGATAACTGCTCCATCGTCGGCCACATCGGCGTCCGCGGCCGCCTTGGCCTCGCGGTGCCGTTTGCGGCGCGTCGCCCGCGCAGCGGTCTCGATTGTTCTGCGCGAGTTCGCAAACTCGGCCTCCACCGCCGCGTCGGCGCAGGCGCGCGCTGCGGACATGAACGCGGCCGCCCTCTGCGCGTTCAGCTGCATGTGGGCTGCCTGCACCGCCTCGTCCTCGGTGTTGTGGACACAGCCGCCCACGCCGATGGGAGGCTCGGGCGGCGCGGTGCCCGCCGCGACCGCCGCGACTCCGGCGGCGTACATATACTCTTCTTCGTCGTTGTCGATGCAGTCGAAGTACGAGGCCTCCGCCGCCCTTCTCTCGTCGGGGTGCTGGATCATGCCGGGCCATGCCGGGCTGGTCGGCATCCGGCGCCCGCGCGCCCTCTGCCGCGCGTGCTCCGCCTGGTCCAGCAGATGCTGCGGCGCCGGCTCTCCAACCATTCCGGCGCGTGGATTTGTGGTTGGAGGTGATGGCCGCCGTGGTGGCGGGAGGAGAGCTCTAGGGTTTGTGCTCTAGGGTTCGCCCGGCCGGCTTCTTTTAAAGAGCTCCACCGCCCACAGTTATTGCGGGTAGGTGGCTGCTCTAGCCGTTGGGGTCGATGACAGGCGGGGACAGGGCGGACACGGGGAGGACGCAGGAGCGCTCCGCGAGCGTCCAGGGCCGACGAATCGGTGAACCAAATTTGGGACAGGAATGCATCGCGACGGACAAAAAAAAGGGGATTGCGGTCCTTTTGCGTCTCCCCATTGGGCCGTGTTTTTGTCCCCCACGAACAGGAACGGAGACGCGCGAACGCGATGCGTGAGTCATCCTCAACGCCGCCATCATTCGGGCGGGCTAGATCGACAATCAAGGAAAGACCGGATTTCCATCAGCTTTTGAGGGGCGTGCTGCTCATTCCTCGCTGCTCTGCTGGCTGGTGCATTTTCTTCTTGTGGTCGTTTCTGACAGGATCGACGAGATAGGCGCATGAATATTCTCTCTACGTCCGGTGTCAGGCCAGGACAGTTAATTTGCTGAGCTCTTTGTACGTGAAGGTCTACAAAACATTTAGATTGTGCAAATTCTCAATATTACGATAGAAACAATGAATGGTCATAATCTTTGGCTTAGAGAAAAAACTGAGACGGACATACACTCACGATATCTCTCACAAAATATTTGTGTTAGGTATTTACGTACTAGAGCTATCTAGTAAGTTAGCAATAATTCATTAAAATATATCGTGACTGCATGCATCTGAATTCTCCATAATCATGTAAGCAGAATAATTTATTCATCCAATGTATAACATTTTTTACTCTTTGTTTTGCAATTCTTAGATCTAAAGGAAATTGCACTGAATATGTTTCTTAATCTGAAATGACTAAAATTAAAACTAAAATGAAATACTCGCAAAATTTGTGCTACAAATCATCTAATAATATTTTTTTGTCCAAGCATATTTGCAATGATAAACCTTAGAATTGTAAGATGAAACAATGTCTATAACAAAATTATGAAACACTTCGTAAGACTAATTTTGTTAAGTATAATAAAAAATGCCACATAAATATACAAGTAAAGATAATTAGTATAAAATGCAGATCCGGGTGAGCCTCCCGTCGCCGCATGCCTTCGCCATTGATTCGACAAAATCCGTGCAGGCCGGGGCGGTGAGGATTAACGGATAAATAATTTGGTTTGGCTTAGGTTGGTGTATTAGATTAATTTTTTGTGAAGTGGGCTGGATTCGGGGTGGGCTTTGCCCCATTCTCAACGTGGCGCTCGTGACCCCGACCATTCTCCCCATCCTGCTACCCTGAATTGCACCTAGGGTTCCCCCGCCCTTGCCGCCCCTACCCCCAACGTTCTCGTCCTCCACCCTCGTCGTCCCTGGCACCGTGACGTTCTCATCCTCCGCCCCCGGACACCCATGCCCTTGCAACGTGCTCGTCTTCCGCCCCGGAATGTCCTCCCCAATCGGCGCCGTCCCGAAGCAGCCCCGTCCCCAATCGCCACCGTCCTCTCGGCATTGCCTGTCCACCCCAAATTGAGCAGCAGCAGAGCACCGCCCACATCCCCCACCCCACCACCACCACCTCGCCGGGTCGCGAGATAAAGGCCAAGGGTAGATCCCACTGCGGTGACTCCATGTTTCTCTATCACATTGGTGCAACTGAACATGGCGATTTCTCAGAGAATAAAGCTGAATTATGGTGCATCAAACCGCTAGTCGCCTTTAACATTGAAGACACAAATGAAACATGAGAAATAAAAAACACGCCTCCATACCGTTCACAATTCCAGATAATCGGTTTAGCAGGCACTGTCAGTGACTCGTCGTGATAATGATAAGAGTCTCCCCTCGGTTGCAGAGAAAGCGAGCTGGCCAATTCTCTAGGCGAGGAAGAGATCGTTTAGCCGTAGCCACCAATCGAGTGGATACTATTGTAGGAGTTTGCGCGATAGAAAACAAAAAATTTCTCTCACATGCGGAAGCAACACTCAAGATCCTATCTAGAAGATTCTAGTAACGGGGAGAGTAGTTCATCATACCCTCGAAGAACACGCGCGTTGAACGTTTAATTCAACGCAGCTCGGTGAAGTTGTTGACGATGTTCGATCCGATCAGCACCGCAAACGAGCAGCACCTCCGGAGGCTTGCACACGTACAGCTCGATGACGTCTCCCTCTTCTTGATCCAGCAAGCTAGAGGGAGAAGTAGGTGGGATCGATTCCAGCAGCACGACGGCGTGGTGGTGGATATGGTGGAGAGTTCCCACGGGCAGGGCTTCGCCAAGCGGTGCGCGGGAGGTAGAGGAGCAGCAAGCCAGTGATGCGGCCAAGCCTCTGTCTCTTGGTGCACCTCTCCCTCTTCTTTATATAGGCAAGGGGCTGCAGCCACTTTATTTCCAAAGTAGAAACTCCCTCTTTCAATAGTGGTAACCCCTTCTCATTTAAAAGGTGGTAACCCCCTCTTTCAAGAGTGGTAACATCCCTTTTAAAGGGCTACCCATTGAATGGCTGCATGGACCAAGTAGGACTGGTCAAATGGACCAGTGGGCCACCCTTGGTCGTTGGGGACAGGTGGGCCCCACTATGGGACCCTCCGGAACCTTCTAGAACATTCCGACACTCTGCCGAAAAATCCCGAACTTTTTCGGAACCCTGAAATCAACTTGCCATATATAAATCTTTACCTCCGGACTCTTCCGAAGCTCCTCGTGATGTCTAGGATCTCATCCGAGACTCCGAACAATATTCGGACACCATTAACAAAATTATCCTAGAGCTACTCTAGCGTTACCGAACATTAAGTGTGTGACCCTACGGGTTCGAGAACGTGCAGACATGATGGAGACACCTCTCCGATCAATAACCATTAGAGGGACCAGGATATCCATAATGACTCCCACACATTCAACGAAGATCTTTATCGGTTGAACCACTATGTCGTGGACTACTATAATCCGTATACAATTTCCTTTGTCACGCGATATTTTACTTACCCAAGATTTGATCGTCGGTATCACTATACCTAGTTAAATCTTGTTACTGGTAAGTACTCTTTACTCGTTCCGTAATACAACATTCTCTATGACTAACTCATTAGTCACGTGCTTGCAAGCTTTACCGAATGTGCACTACCGAGTGGGCCCAGAGTATATCTCTCCGAAACACGGAGGGACAAATCCCAGTCTTGATTCATGTAATTCAACAAGCACTTTCTGAGATACCCGTAAGACACCTTTATGATCACCCTGTCACGAAGCGATGGTTGATGTCCCCAAAGTATTCTTCCAGTACCCGGGAATAACATGATCTCATGGTCTAAGAAATAGGATACTTGACAATAAAAGGCATGACAATAAAAACTTAATGAAACGATCAATATTGTTATGCTTAGTTGGGTCTGTCCATCACGTCATTCTTCTAATGACATGATCCCGTTAATTAATTAACAACTCATGTTCATGGTTGGGAAACCATAACCATCATTAATTAATGAGCTAGTCTAGTAGAGGCTTACTAGGGACGCAATGTTGTTTACGCAACCACACATGTATTATGTTTCCGGTTAATACAATTATAGCATGGAAATAAACATATATCATGAACACGGAAATATGATAATAACATTTATTTATTATTGCCTCTAGGGCATATTTCCAACAACTATGAGGAAGAACTGAACAACATGCTAGTTGCACTTGAGGATGTTATTTTTTCGTGATCCAAATTCATATGAAAATATAAAGACAAAGCTAACTTTGGACGGAGCGAAGCGAGCCTGTCGCTGGTAGGCTTGGGCCAAAGTTAAGCGGATCGTTGTCGAGTCAGACTGCAGTCGACTTAGGGTTTTGCCTCCTTAAATACCTCTTATAAGTCACCGTTTCGGGATAAGTCGCAAGTTGTGAAAAGAGAGCAAGGAATTGTATAACTCCCCTTGCTAAAACTCTCAAGTCCCCGACAACGACACCAGAAAAATAGCTTGATGGCGTGGATCACACTCGTTGGAGACCCAAGAGAAAGGTATGATGCAGCTAGCAGCGAGTTTTCCCTCACTTTCGAAACCAAGGTTATCAATCCAGTAGGACTTGAAAGACTTCAACACGGTGATGTGGACCTACACACAACACAGACACTCAACTTCGCCCCAACGTTTCAGGAAGGTTGTCAATCTTCCCATCTTCCTGAAAACAAAGGAGATTAAACGTATGGTGTGAAAAATAATTATGAAAGCAAAATGGAACAACGTGCAAATGATGGTTATGAGCAAAGGAAACAAGTTGTAATCAATGTAAAAGAATGGGCGGGGGGCCATAGTTTCATTAGTGGTGTATCTCCATAAAACAGTAAACATGTTGGCTGAACATATTACAGCTAGGCAATTGACAAATTGTGAGAACATGACAATGCTATTATAAACGAATATAGTTCAATGTAATATTCAATTGGGCATTACGTCAAAATACATAGACCGCTATCCAGCTGCATCTATGACTAATAATCCACCCCGAGATCGCTATCCAACATGTCACCCGAAAGTATTAAGTGGCAAGCAACGAAATAATTGCAATAAGCATGGTGCATAATGTAAGCAATGGTTATAAATATATAGCAATAAACACCGCTATTTTACCCCTAGAAGCAACATTACATCCTGGTCTTCGTCGTTTCTGTCATCTCGAGTCCAGACTCAAGGTGACGTGAACCTACCATTTAGCATAAATAACCCCTCTTGGAGATACAGATAATCAATTGGCCAAACTAACCACATTAAAATATGCCAATAACTCTTAATATGTGCAACTTCCAAACATTATTCATTAAAAAGAAAATCAATGCTCATAGTTTTCGGGTAACATATAAATGTAGGATGGACAAACATATACTGACGATACCTCTCTCAAAATATTTTGTGTTCTGTACGCCCTAGAGCTATCTAGTAAGATATCTAAAATATATTAAAATGTGCATGAACACATCAAAATGCTCCGAGACATGTAAGCAGAATAATTGACTCAATTTAGTAATGAATTTTCTATTTTTATTTCCTATTTTTGGATATAAATATAATTAACTGAATATGTTTCTTAACCGGAAATGTCTCGAATTAAAAAAATTAAAAAATTGCTACAAATTATAATCTCAGTATTAAATTTTGTCCAAGCGATACGCAATGGTAAAAACCTTAAAATTTAAGATGGAAATGTGTATCCTAATATTGAGAAATACCGTATAAGACTCATTTAGTTAAGTATAATAAAAATGTTACACAAAAACAAACAAGTAAACAAGATTAGTATAAATGTTTGACAATTTATGTTATTTACGCACCTTGTGGCTGTAAATTCATTTAATTGTGTTTTACGCAATTCACCATCTCAGTATTCTCCTACGGCAAGATCTATTTGTCTAACGCATGCGACTTCTTCGGCATTGAGAAGATGGACCCTGCTCGAGATTCAGCGATTGTTGATACCGGGTTTTCGATATAATCATATTTGATTTGCATGTTTAGTAATTAGATAAAGTGGTTTAACTTTTTATTTTATTTTATCTCAATAATTTTGTTAAACTAGTTGCACTAGTTTTGTTGCGATCTATTTGTGAGTATAATTCTCTATTCGGAAAATCTATTCATAAGGCGCCTGCTACTGCTACTGGGCAAAACGCGACGCACGCACGCGCACACGGACGGACGGCGGATCTCACACGTCGTGCAACTCCTGATCCACATTCTCTCTCTTCTCCCGATCCACATTCTCTCTCCTCTCCATGTTCTTCCCGAGCGACTGCAAGCCGACGCCCAGGAGCACACCGCGCCCATGAGCCCGGAGCCACGCCGCCCTCGTCACCATCGGCCTCCCCGCGCCGACGTCCTCTGCTTCCGCGCCGTCGGTCTCCCTGCGCTGACGTCCTCCGTGTCCGCGCCGCCCCGCGCCGTCGGCCTCCCTGCGAGGACCGCGTCGGCATCCTCCGTCGTCGGCCTCCCCGCACCGATGTCCTCCACACCCGCGACTCCCCGCGCCGTCGTCCTCCTCGTCCGCACCGCCTCGCAACATCGGCCTCCCTGCGAGCTCTGCGCCGCCGCGCCGTCGTCCTCCGCGAGGACCGCGGCGGCGTCCTCCATGAGAGCCGCACCGACACCCGCGAACTGTAGCGCGGGTGGAGATGGCACGTCCTTCCGCCGCCGCTAGGAGCGCTGCCGGCCGCTGGAGCACGTCGCCGATGCAGGGAGCGCCGACGCCGCGTCGTCCTTGGGTCCTTGCCGTCCTTACCGCGTCACGGTCGTCGTTCCTACGCACTCGTCGTGCTCGTCGCGAGGTAGCCGCCGGCCGAGTTTTCGCCTCCGGCATTGTTAGCCTTAATCTTTCTCTGAATTCTTTTGGTGACTTTCTCGATATATCAGCGTTAGCAGAAACATTCAGGTGGCAGGGGTTGCCGCAATCTGCTGAGCTATTCTCCTGTAGAGCTTGTTAGTTATTGGTGTGTTTTCTTGAATTATTGGGCAGGTATGATGGGCGAACAGGAAGTGATGCGAGCTGGAGCTAATGTGCTACTTAACTTGGCGACATCCTCTACACCTCCAGCCGGCAAGAGCAATATCCTTCGATTGAAGACAACAGAAGTGATGATGTCCAGGAGATCCAAGCGGATAAGCAGTGTGAACAAAGCAAGTGATGTTGTTGGGAGAATCAAAAATACCGGATGCTGGGAGCTGTTCTTTTTTCAGTCGAATTGTAGCAGCAAAGTGAAGAAGTTTGGTCCGTTGCTGTCTTTGATCTGTAATGCTCTTTGTTACGCTTTGCTGGAATGTTTTTCCTAGGGTTGAGGTTGTTGCCCTCTGCTTTTGCTGGTAGTTGTTAGCTTGCGTTAAGTGTTTAGCTAGCTGGGTGCTTAGAATTTGGTTCTGGTTGATCCTTTTTGCTTGTTTGTATGGTGGAAACTTGAGAGAATATAACGCTGGGCCGGCTGATAAAGTTACCACTCTGTACTGATAAAGTTACCCACCCAGTATCGATAAAGTTACCACCCAGTACTGTTAAAATTACCCATGTGTTTTCATGTGTAGTTATCCACCACGAAATCGTTATAGTCAACCACCATGCATGTAGTGATGGAGTTACCCACCATACATGTAGTGATGGAGTTACCCATATGTTCATCATATAGTTAACTACGGGTGAAAACTCAAACTGTTTTGACCGAAGTGGACGGTGCATCGTTGTGTCCTCCTTGCAGACGATGTCTTGGAGATCCAGCCCTCGAGAGCTAGTAGTGGCTTGTATGGTACCCTACTCTATCGGTAAGCACCCCCTGCACTGATAAAGTTACCACTCTGTACTGATAAAGTGATCCACCCAATTCTGATAAAGTTACCCACCAGTATCGATGAAGTTACCACCCAGTACTGATAAAGTTACCCATGTTTATCATGTTCTCTTGGCAATACTTACCACCCAATATTGATGAAGTTACCCACCTAATACTGGTAAAGTCACCCAGGTGTTTTCTTGTATAGTTATCCACCACAAAATTGTTATAGTTATCCTACTCTCTCAGTAATAGTTACCACTCAATACTGATGGATTCACCTACCTAGTATCGATTAAGTTACCCATGCGTTTTTATAGTGTTGTTATCCAGCACGAACTCAATGTAGTTATCATACTCTCTCAATAATAGTTACCCACCCAATACTGATGGATTTATCCACCTAGTACTGATAAAGTTACAAATGTGTTTTCATAGTGTTGTTATCCACCACGAAATTGATGTAGTTACCGTGTGCTCTAAATAATAGTTACGAATATAATGCCCATCTTTTTTATGTGTAGTTTCACTATGAAATCGACAGTTATCATCCTAATACTTATACACGATAAATTTACCATCTCAAAGTGATGTGGTAACTTTAAACCTCGTAAAATTCTACAAAAATAACAAAAAATGGTTCTATTTCAACCCTGAAACTAATCGCTAATATGGTGGGTAACTTACGTATTCAATCCTAGGTAACTTATATGTTACGAGGGTGGTAACTTTTGGGTCCGAAAAAAAATTGTCGGAACATATCAACATGGGATCTAGTTTCGAAGATCTCGACGCGACTAGTTCTACGGTGAAAACAGATCATAAATCGGATAAACGGTCTAAGGTACAAGAATTTTTGAATTTTCAAAATTTCGCATTTAATGCGTGGTGATGTCAGCAGTTTCGTTTTCTAGTGCATGCATGAGAGAGGTACCATACAGGAACTAATCACTAATACGGTGGGTAACTTATGTATTAAAGCCTTGGTAACTTTTATGTTACGAGGGTAATAACTTTCGGGCAAAAAAAAAAGTTGTCGGAACATATCAAAATGGGATCTAGTTTCGAAGATCTCGACGCGACTAGTCCAACGGTGAAAACGGATTCTCAATCGGATAAATGGTTTGGGCTACAAAACTTTTTGAATTTTTAAATTTCGCATTTAATGCGAGATGACGTCAGCAATTTTGTTTTCTAATGCATGCAAGAGTAGTGCATGCAAGAGCTAACGCCACGGTCAGCGGGCATGTGCATGCATGCGTGAGTTTGATGATTAACAATAACGCCTTACGGTTATGCCAAATATAAGGCGCCTTACACATAGTCGTTTCCCTTCTCTATTTTGGTTATATCTAGACTCGAAAAAACACTGATTTGAACCTGACACATAGTAACGCAACTAGAATCTCCAGATTACCATGCAATAGTATCACTAAACCATATCGTCAGAGATAAGTTGGTCTAGACCCTATGCCTGCACCATTTCCAGCCCACCGTGTTCAAAGACTCTCTCGATCAGGCGGCCCTCATCAAGAATCTCGACCGACTTAAACCTAACCGCTGGAGGAAAACTCCCTGAAGATCCCTAAATTGGACACACATTGAAGGAAGGTGACAAGACCAATTCAACAAGACATCAAGGAAACCCTAACGCACAAGACGAAGGGTCTGCCGAAGCAAGACATCCGACCAGCAGGACAAAAGTGGCATAAAAATGCCCTCTTTTCCGCTGCTCATGCCCTTCTTAGGCAACGCCAAAGACAAAAGTGTAGTATAAAAAGGGACGAGTAAAAACTGGATGCTTCATCTTTTAATTTGCTCTTGGTATGTGGTAGATTATTGCATTGCGTGGACTTGGTTGCTAGATTTGAGAGGTATCGATAGACCTGTACAGTTTACCACCGTGAGATTCATGCAACGGAACTGCATGTGAGAACTAAAAAAATCCATTGGCTTCGAGGAGATTAGATTTCATGTCGCAACCTTCGATCCTTCCTTCCCTGGTGCGCGTGCCCCTGAAAATATTCTTCGTTCATGCATACACTTCTGAATCCCCGAAACTGGAAGTGCAAACAATGTTGAATGCATGCACGGATAGAACTGAAAATTGCAATGTATCTATCCAAGGGGAGTACTGCAATGCTCTCGTTTGGCCAACAAGTTGCAGCCGGCGTGTTATCTGGCCACTGCCAGGAATCAGAGGTGCAACAGCGAGGCCAAACGGCAAGATGGCTCTAGATCCATGGCGTTCCGGTCGCCTTGCCTCGCGCGGTGATAACTGATGATGCAAACTCTGCATCTGGGCATTAAAAGAATACGGTGAATGGACTAATCTTGACTCAAGAAAAATATGTTGCTGATTTACTCACCCGTGTTGGCATGAGAAATTGTACTCCTTGTCCACAAATGAAAAGTTGGCGATAAATGAAGGAGCACCTCTTGGTTCTGAAGATAGTACACAATACAGAAGCATAATTGTTGCTCTTCAATACTTGACATTGACTCGGCTTGATTTGTCCTTCTCTGTCAACAAAGTATGTCAATATCTTCATGCACCAACCACCTCTCACTGGACAGCTACAAAAAGAATTTTGAGATATATCAAGGGCACTATTCGAGTTGGACTCACTTTTCAAAAGTCCTCCTCTTCTCTTCTTAGTGCCTTTTCTGATGCAGATTGTGCTGGTTGTCCAGATGACAGACGTTCCACAGGAGGATTTGCTATATATTTTTGGTCCAAACTTGATATCATGTAGTACCAGAAAACAAGCTACAGTATCTCGCTCCAGTACTGAAGCTGAATACAAAAGCCTTAGCAAATACTACAGCTGAATTGATATGGGTTGAAGCTCTTCTTAAAGAACTTGGCATCGGTCTAAAGGAAAAACCATGTCTTTGGTGTGACAATTTGGGAGCCACATATCTCTCAGCAAATCCATTCTTTCAAGCTCGGACAAAGCACATAGAGATTGATTTTCACTTTGTTCAAGAAAGAGTTGCCAATAATCTACTGGACATCAAATTCATATCCAACAAGGGTCAAATAGCCGATGGCTTTACAAAAACGTTGCCTGTTTAGAAGTTACATGAGTTTAGATGTAATCTAAATCTGTCTCAGGTTTAGATTATAGGGGGTGTTAGACTTTATTGTTTGGTATATGGACATGCATGGAGTAGTACTCCAACCGGTTCGTATCCTCCCTGTAATTGCCACCGAACGGGCTTTTCCTTCGCTTTATTAACACGTACCTGATCCCCGTCGTGGGGTATCGTTTCGCTCATTACCTTCCACCAACAGGATGGACAAACATATACCGACGACACCTATCCCAAAATATTTTGCGTTACATCTGTACGCCCTAGAGATATCTAGTAAGTTATCTAAAATATATTAAATAGTCCATAGACATGTAAGCAGAATAATGGGCTCCATTTAGTAAAGGATTTTCTATATTTTGTTTTCCTATTTTTGGATCTAAAGTGAAATAACTGAATATATTTATTAATTGGAAATGTCTCAAATTAAAATTAAAACAAAATAAAAATTGCTACGAATTATTATTTCAGTACTAAATTTTTTCCAAGCGTATATGCAATGGTACCCCTTAAAATTCTAAGATGGAATTGTGTATCCTAATACTGAGAAATACTCTATAAGAGTGATTTAATTAATTATAATAAAAAATGTTACACAAAAATGAACAAGTAAATAAGATTAGTATAAATGTTTGCCAATTTATGTTTTTTATGCACCTTGCGGCTGTAATTTCATTTAATTGTGTTTTACACAATTCATCATCTCGCTATTCACCTACATGCAAGATCAAGTTGTCCACGGCTTTGAGAAGATGGATCCCGATTGATATTCAGGGATTGTTGTTACCGGATTTTCGATATAATCATATTTGGTTTGCATGTTTAATAATTAGATAAAGTGGTTTAACCTTTCATTTTATTTTATCTCAATAATTTGGTCAAACAAGTTGCACCAGTTTTGTTGGGATTACTTGTGAGTATAATTTTCTATTTCGATTATAGCTATACTTACAAGAAACACTGATTTGAACATGACACATAGTAACGCAACCAGAATCTCGAGATTACCATGCAACAATATCACTAAACTCTATTGTCGGAGATACACTAGTAGGGAAGTGCCTTTCTGTGGCGCACCAAAAACTGTTTCTATGTCGCATGGTCGGTGCGCCACAGAATACTCGCCACAAAAATCTGTGGCGCACCTCCAGAGTGCGCCACTAAATTATTGTCCATGCGCCACAGAAAGAATTTCGATTATTTGCTGTATTTGAAAATAATGTATCTGTGGCGCACTTTGTTCGTGCGCCACAGAATATGGTGCGCCACAAAATTATTTACCATGCGCCACTAAATTATTTGCCGTATATATTATCGATTATTTGCTGTATTATCGATTATTTGCTGTATTTGATAATAATACAGGTATATTACAGAATTTTTACAGAAAATAATAGAAACAGTAATATATTTTGACACAGTATTAAAACAGACAGATAAATAGTATAAGCATATGCATTTAACATTGGCATATGCATGAAAATAAAACATTAGTCTTAACCAAGTACAGTGAAAACATCAGTCTACATAGATAAGTGGACAAGTCAACAAAAAACATAGTACAGAAAGAAGTGGACAAGTCGCTCTATGGGTCGTCGTCCCTAGGCCTATCCAGCTGAGCCCAGTACATCGGATCTGCGGGGTCATCAGTGTCCTCGCTCCCCCACGGCTGACCCGAAAGAGTGTGGAACGGAGGTATGCCGTTCCGCCTATTCACCTCGACCCAGTGCCTAGGGTCGTTGTGGTGATAAGCATCGGGGTTCAGCGGCCCGAACATCCGCAATAGCTGCTGCTCCGACTCCTGCCACTCCTGGTGCCGCTACTGCTGCCGCTCCTCCGACGCCTGCTGCCGCTCCTGCTGCCGCTGCTGCTCAGAGTCGGAATCCCAGTCCTTCTCCCATTCCTCCTCCTGCTGCTCCTCCTCCTGCTGCTCCTCCTCCTCCGCCCAGATCCCAAGAGAAGTGATGTCGTCGTC
Source organism: Poa pratensis (assembly GCA_947311845.1). Taxonomy (NCBI): domain Eukaryota; kingdom Viridiplantae; phylum Streptophyta; class Magnoliopsida; order Poales; family Poaceae; genus Poa; species Poa pratensis. The sequence goes on from CAMZMU010000060.1 coordinate 53,025,679, forward strand.
AGTAGGACCGGCGCCGTAGGAAGGACCGGTGCCGTACGAAGGACCAGCACCGTCAAAAGGACTAGCGCCGAACTGCTGGTAGGACATCAAGTTTGGCTTGTTCTGCAGGAGATGCCTCACATACGGGTCGTCCTGGGGGTGTGCGTTGCGACGTGCGATCTGCGCCTCAGCCAACCTGTGCTTCATCACCTTGGCCATTTCCACCTGTCTGATCCCATCCGGTATGAACTCATTCACACGGCGGCGATCCGCTGGGTAGTTCAGATCCTTATCTTTCTTCTTATCACCGTACTCGTGTACGGCGAAATAATCATAGGCGCGCGCCGCCTCCTCCGCTGTATTAAACTGCCCAGCCCAGTGCTTCCTCTTGTTGATATGGATCTGACATCCATACACATACCGACTAAGGTTCTTCCTATAGCACGCCCTCACACCCTTAAACCCGGCCATTCCGTGAAACTAAAACATATTAAAAACAAATTCATTAGAATCAAAAACCTACACAACTATATACTACAAACTACACAATGTGGAAATTACACAATATAAACCAATGAACAGAACTAAAATTATTTTTAGCAAAGTCATGCCAAAATTATATTCATGCATCAAGGGACATTGATCAAATATGCTAAAGTATAACTAATACATCTTGATCCCATGAATAATTTGGTACATTTTTATTTAACCCTAATACATCGCGAATAATATCACTAATACATGAACCTCTGAAACTAACTTCGACCGGGTCTTGAGCCGCGGGCGCTGCGCATCCAAAGATAAGGAACCCTCACAGGGTCATAGCTCACGTGATGAGGAGGAACCCTCTGAAGAAACGATCATCCATTGTTGTACTGCGTATCCAACAAATTCATGTAGCGGCGGACGTGCTCATCCTCCCTGATACGTCGACGTACCACCTCCTCGGGGCTTCCCGGAAGGTAGCACCTCCCAGTGCCAGCCCGGTGGAGTCCAGTCGCGGACATCGCCCCTCTGGTCCAACAGTGACATCGTCGCCGAGAACAATAAACTAAAAACACAATTTTTAAGTAGCAAGCAAATTTAAATAAAGTACAAATTCATAGCAACTATCAAATATCAACAACACAATTTTCAAACTCATTTTTAGCAATGTGAAAATTACACAATATAAACCAACAATGAACACAACTAAAATTATCTACAATCTAAGCTACACAACTATATGTCCTATTTTTAGGAAAGTCATGCCAAAATTCACGAATTTTTTTGGCATGACCTTTGCTAAAAAAAGGACATATGGAGTACCCGAATTTGCCGGAACGGAAGTTAATCGACGTTCCGGCAAACTCAAGGGCCTCATGGGTACCTGCAGACATTTCACAAATCATATGTCCTATTTTTAGCAAAGTCATGCCAAAATTCACGAAAAAATTTGGCATGACCTTTGCTAAAAAAGGGACATATGGAGTACCGAATTTGCCAGAACGGAATTTAATCGACGTTCCGGCAAACTCAAGGGCCTCTCGGGGTACCTGCAGACATTTCACAAAACATCCACATCTCCAGCCGGCATCTCCACGACACGATGGTCGGAGCACAAACAACCACGAACACGATGGTCGTGGTAGCACAGATCAACACAAGCACACACAACTTCTCGATCGGGGTACCAATAGCTTCCAAGCAAAGATCATACATAAAAAAGGTGCCTCATATGAAGAGGGCACATCAAGAACTTCCAAGTGTCGGAACTAAAGGACCAAGAGAAATGTATAATCAATGTTGTTATACATGTCAGTAGGTCATTTAGACCAACACTCGAAATGATAATGTACATGAATCTAATCATTGGCACAATCAATGGAACAGTAGCGATGACCTAGCTATCCTATGAAATGATGTTTCACAGTGATGACTCTGATTCAGAGAACAGTAGCATGGCCCTGAGCTTGACAGAAACTACAGACCGACGGTGCGACGCCGTCGATCTTTGGCCCATTTTTTACATTCGTTCTATAGGTTCGGTCATGCTCAGGCTCAGATTCAACCTAGCTATACTGTGAATCAGAATCATCGGTGTAATACAATAGAGGCCTCATATATAATTGTCAAAACAAGGCAAAAAAGTACCTACAAGACCATGTTCTAATACAAGCACTCAAATTGTATATAGTACAAGGTATTGTAGATACTCTTTTCCCTTTAACATGACATAGTTTAAATCATCGGCCTATAGTACATATACAAGAACATGGGTAAAAGGATAAAAAGAAGATGTACAACAATATGGATAAAAAGATGAATAAAAAGAAATGATTTCCCGATGTTCCCGATTTTCCCGATGTTCCCAATTTTTCAACAATATGGATAAAAAGATGAATAAAAAGATCAGGGGAGGAGATTAGTTGAAGCATTTAGTCTAGTTGTGCATAATGTGACTGAAATGTTAGCATCTTCAAGACAGTTAAAAATGCAAATTATTTTTAGTTGAAACCTAGCAGAGATTTCAGGGAGCGGCAACTAACAATATACATGTTTCTAAATCTCAACCATCACACAAAATATAATCAAGCAAGCTACTAACCTAGCTGTAGCAACTATGTTTTAAACTTTTTGGGTTCATAAAAATGGAGGTTTTAACATAGGCTTGCAGCAACTAATTAATCAAGCAAGAAAACATAGGATGCACGATATGATTGCAGAAACTAATTAATCAACTAATTAAACTAGGGAGGAACTAATTAAACAAGTAAATTCTAGCACCAACATAGGCTTGCAGCAACTAATTTCGGTTGCTAGGGAGGAATTAACATAGGATTAATTAAACTAGCAATCAATCAAGCAAGAAAACATAGGATGAATTAACATAGGATGAATGAATGGATTACCTGTGAGGTCGGCGAGGGTGGCGTCGTTGCCGACGTCGAGGAGCCGGCGGCGGTGTTCAAGAGCGGGCGGCAGCCGAGCGGGGATGTCGTGCGGGAGCGGCGCCAGGGTAGAGCGCGGGGCGGGCAGTGGAGGAGGACGAAGGCGCGGGGCAGGCAGTGGAGGAGGAAGAAGAGGCAGCGGCGGGCTAGCTAGGGTTGGGGGCGGGGTGGGCCGTGGAGAAGGAAGAAGTGACGGCAGTGGCGCTAGGGTTGCGGCGGGAGGACGACGCGTGGATGCGAATAGGGGAATTGGGGAAGAGAAAGGGAAGAAAAATGCCTAAAAACCGCTAAGTCAATGAATTCTGTGGCGCATACATCACAGTGCGCCACAGAATCAATCTATTTTTCTGTGGCGCATCCATACACATGCGCCACAAAACAAACACGTAGGCAATCGTTGGAGAGGGTCCACCACATTTCTGTGGCGCATCTTGTTCCGTGCGCCACAGAAAGTCATGTTTTTGTGGCGCACCCAACACAGTGCGCCATAAAAACATCTCCAGATATTTGTGGAGGCGGGACCCACCTTGATTCTGTGGCGCATGATTTGGCACATGCGCCACAATATTCTGTGACACACTTGGATGAGTACGCCACTAAATATTTTCTGTGGCGCACGGCACAACTAGTGCGCCACAAAAAGGCATTCCATAGAAAGGCACTTCCCTACTAGTGATAAGTGGATTACCATTTCCAACCCACGACATTCAAAGACTCTCTTGATCAGGCGGCACTAGTCTAAAATCTCCACCGACTTAAACCTAACTGCTAGAGGAAGACTCCCTGAAGATCGATCCCTAAATTGGACACACATTGAAGGAAGGTGACAAGATCAATTTGGCATACAAGACATCAAGAAATCCTAAGGTATTTGCCGAAGCATTTAAGACATCCGACCAGCAGGACAAAAGTGGCATATAAATGCCCTCTTTTTCCGTTGCGACGCTGCTCATGCCCCTTCTTACGCAACGCCAGAGACAAAAGTGTAGTACTCCTTCTATTTGAAATTGGACGACTTTCATTTGTCCACATATTGCTGTATCTAGACATCTTACAAGATACATTCATATTTGGACAAATAGAAGTCATCTAATTTAGAACGGAGCGAGTATAAAATAAAGGGACGAGTAAAAACTGGATGCTTTGTGAGCATGTCCCATGGATCTAGTGCAGTGTACCAGCGTGAGATTCATGAAACGGAACTGCATGCGAGAACTGAGAAGAATCCATCGGCTTCGAGGAGATTAGATTTCATGTCGCGACCTTGAGTAAAATGCATCTACAGTCCCTAAACTCGCTGGCTACGTCAAAACAGTCCTCGAACTCATGAAATGCCTCATAACAGTCCTCGAACTTGTCCAGGACGTCCATCTACGGTCCTGGATACGTATTCGCGTGACATGGCTGTCCGCTTCGTCCGCCTTGTCCGTAAACGTTTAATGTAAGGATTAGCGGCGCCCGCCTCCGTCAATTTGGTTGGCCGCTGTGCCTGGCGCGGGATGCAACGGACGAGCCGTCGCCGCTATGTAGCTAGCTTTTTTCAACACCTGCTATGCGTAGTAGCTTTGTATACTGGCACGTGGATATCGATCATAAGGAGTACTAGCACAACCTGGTTAGCACATGAATATGCTGCTAGCTGAATAAACTTGCGAGGCAGCCTTCCGCTCTGTTTAAATCATACAGCGGCCGAACAGAAATATAGTGACGAGGGAACGAGTGGAGATTATTATTATTTTGGCTCAAGTGCTACCGCTGTTTAAAAAAAATCGAAAAACATATTTATAAGTTTTAAAAAATTCTGAAAGAATCCAGATGTAGCCAATGGTGTATCTCACAAACGTGTAACAAATCAATTTCAAATACTTTATAGTTTTCGCCACACAAAAATTTCAAATAAACAAAACACAAAGAACCATATCTAGCTAAATATATCTCCACATTTTTTGCGGCTCATATAATCATGATTAGTTTCGGTGCAAGTTAACTGTAGAGTAAAAGAGTTGGAGATATTCCCCATTTTCAACTTGGAAAATGAGAACGACAATACAATTAAACCCTACTGAAGGACTCTGCTCCCACATTGAGCAACCTCTTTTGCAATTTCCTAAATCATATTCAGATTCAGAGTGTCTAGGTATGAACAAGTTAGAGACTGAATAAAAAATTACTTGGCAGTTAAAACGAATCGAAGATATTTTTAACTACTGAATATTTCTTTAAAGATTGCCATGTAATGTAAAGATTAATAATGAGCACTACAACAACATTGTAAGATTTTAAAAAGAAACTATGAACACATGTTACTCCCAACGTCAGAGTACCGATCACTTCGGTATTTCCCCAAATCGTATCTCAGTGTCTAGCTACTATGACCAGGTTTTGAATTCAACAAGAAAAATAAACCACCAATGGCTTTGTCTAGCAGTATCAAATCTGAAGACGGTAGCGTAAGAAACTAGCAGGCATGCGAGTAGCTTGGTCCATCGATAGCTTGGCGCGATCGTGGGCCAACCTGGTGCGCCGTCGGGGTCCACCACATAGCCACGTCACGCGAATACGTATCCAGGACCGTAGATGGACGTCCTGGACAAGTTTGAGGACTGTTATGAGGCATTTCGTGAGTTTGAGGACTGTCTTGGATGTAGCCAGCGAGTTTAGAGACTGTAGATGCATTTTACTCCGCGACCTTCGATCCTTCCTTCTCCGGTGCGCAGACACGTGTAATGTTCAGTTTCTTAACAGAACTTCTCAGACTTAGAGGGCCGCGAGTATCCTTCGTCCATGCATGCACCTCTCAATCCCGGAAACTGGAGGTGCAAACAATGCTGAATGCATGCATGGATAGAACTAAAAATTCCAATGTATCCATCCAAGGGGAGTACTGCAATGCTCTTGTTTGGCCAACAAGCTGCAGCCGGCATGTCATCCGGCCGCTGCCAGGAATCAGAGGCGCAACGGCCAGGCTAAACGGCAAGATGGCTCTAGATCCTTGGCGTTCCGGTCGCCTTGCCTCGCGCGGCGATAACTGATGATGCAAAGTCTGCATCTGGCCATTGTTGTTTATCTCGATGGTCGTTTTCTGTATGAGTTCAGTGCCTTCTACCTTTTGACTGAAGATTTTCATTGCAGGCCCCATTGGTGTGTACACTAACGGTAGTTAATCATCATCCTTGCTTGACACTTGTGTCCAGGAATGCATCGGTAAATGTGAAGGGAAATCTGCAACATGGAAATGATCTCGGCTGCAGCTTATCATGCCTAGCTTGGCTGACTGTTGGAGCACTGTCACAGTGGGATAGCACTAGTCCATCCCACAATCACTTGGCTGTAAACTCAGCAGCCGCCGCAATCACAGCCAACGGAGAAGCTCCTCCATTGACGTGACAATTGCTTTCCGGCAGAATTAGGCCCGAGGTAAAGGAGGGGTGCACGAGTGCGATGCGATGCATGGACAGAGAAAAGCAAAATACAGTGTTGAGAGGAAACAAAAGCTTTTGCAAACAACAATGGTCGTCAAAGCTTTGGTCGTCCCAATCCTTCAAACTTTTTCTCATCTTTTTCCTGAGACGAGACGAGACGGCGGTAAACGAAAGGGGCCCATGTCCGAGGCATGTTTTACTACTTCTAAGATGATCTTGGAAAGAAAAACCCTGATGAACCAAGGCATGCTTGACAGAATGCGCATATATACTAGTCAAGTGCAGGGATGTTCAGAGTATGATGATGTATGGGTAACAGATTATAAGTCACATGATTACGCATGATATGATACATAGATAACAACGCACAAAGCAAGCACACAAAGCCACAAAGGCAGTGAGAAATGAGGAGCAAAAGAACAACAAAAGGACGCAGCTACAATCCACGCTTCCACATGAGGGATTGTGATTGACCGACTGATTGGGGGCTAAAGAAAGCCTAAAAAGAGCTCTTTTCCCACCCTTCTAACTAACCAAAATCTTTAAAATTAAACACACACTCAACACCCATAAACAAACACTAGGGAGAGATCTCCTGTGCTCAACCGCCTCCACTTTGATGATTTGGCTGCACTAGTTTAGAATTCTTCCTCTGCTTTCTTCTCTACTGAAGTTCAGCGGGAAGCTTCCACGTTCGACCTCTGAAATGAGTTGGTATGGTAGAGCCACCAGCAGCTTCGACGAGCCTATGCAGCTTCACATTCGCCCGGATCGCTCCTCGACCGTAGCAGCGGCGAGTCGCACTCTGACACGGGAGCTGCATGCTCGATTCGGTGGAGCGACTCCTTGCAGTACGCGATGGCGCCGGCGATGACGTCCTGCTTCTCGAAAGCCGAGTCGTCGTCGCGGCGTGACGCCGGCGGCGCGGACGACGCCGACCGGCACTTGTGCAGTCGACGGAGCCCCATCGCCTCGACAACAGCGCCGGCGCGGGGAGTCGCGGCCGTTCGGATTCGACGCGAGATCTTGGCCAGGTACCTCCGGATGACGTCCCGGGACGGCGCGTGCCTGCTGGTTTGCTCCTTGGGCTTGGGGTGGTGCTCATCGTCTTGTGCCGCGTGAGGCGAGTCCGCGAACAGCCGGAACGACCGCGCGCTGCTTGTAGAGCTCCGGGCGAAGCTGTGCCGGCCGCTAGAGCTCCGGGGGAAGGTGTGGCGGCCGTAAAGCGGCGCGGCCTTCCTGGCCCCGAAGCTGAGCGTTCGCAGGGTGATGGCGCGTTTGCGTTCAGCGCCGTGCCGCTTCGACGGCAAACTGTTGGCTCTCGCCGGTGGCTCCGAGGCGCAGAACTTGAGTGGCGAGGCGGAGCTGCTCCGCTGCAGAGAGATGATGAAGTCGAGCTCGGTAGACTCGTCGTCGGAGTCGGAGTCGGAGAGCGAGAGGCTGCCGGAGCTGTACGAGGAGGCGCGGACGGAGCATGAGGAGAAGTCGAGGTCGAAGAAGGGCCCCTCGTCGTCCTCGCCGGCGTCCCGGGCGGTGCGCCTGGCCGCGAGCAGGCGGAGGATCTGCATTTTCGATGGGTGGCGAGCTGCGAGGTGTGCGGCTGCGGCGACGTGGATGTTGCTGGGCGGTGGCTCTGGGTGCGCGTGGGTGGCTTCTAAACTGGTTCGAAAGGAAGGAAGCAAAAGAGAGGAGACGGATAAAGGAGGAGTTTTTATTTCTTGTGGTGTGTTTCCCGTTGTGCTTGCGGTGCGCGAAGCAGTGACGGGAACGTCTCGCCGTCGGGGTGGGCGGCCGGGGTGCGTGCGTGCGGTGCGAGGGAAATGTTGGGGGCGGCGGGAGAGAACTGGTGGACATGGAGCGCGTGGCGTGGCTACCGATGGCAATGGGTATTAGGGTAAGGGTTTTACCCATAAGCAAACGGTTAAAAGTGTGTACCCAGTTGGTACTGCGGGTACGGGTATGGTGAAGTAGTACCCATACCGGCATACCATATATGCATCTATTTTTGATCTTGACATATAGTTCTGTGGTATATAGGCTTATTTTAGGGAAAAAATCTCAAAATACTAACCGGCGACAACCAGCTACGTAATTCTCGCTTGTTTTCCATACGTGCTACCACGAAATTTTCGCCTGGTTCACAATTCCCAGACAGTTCTCTCCCACGTGGTTTCCTCCCCGGTCTTCACTACTTTTATATCGATATGGCAATCTCCCTCCTAACTCCTCGCCACCGACCCGCCCTTCCCCCAACCAGGCAGCCACCAGCCTCCGCCAGTCCGCCATCCCGTCCTCTCCGTACACACTCCCCTGGACGCGGTAGCCAGCTCGGCCACACCCGCGGCCGCTTGCCATGGACACTGGCGGAGGCGAGCTCCGCGTGAATGAATGAGTTGTTTTGTTGTTCATTTTCGTATACATTGTGTTATTTTATTGTTTATTTTCATACATATGTCGTTTGCCGAATCAGTGGATTGATGAGCATAATTTCGATGGTGTTCATATATATAGTGGATGAATGACTTGTTCGGTGGGTTTACCCGCGGGTTTTAAATACCCACACGGGTGCGGGTATGGTACAAAATTTGTACCCAGATGCAGGTATGGGTATGGGTGTGGTTAAGATACGAGGACGCGGGTGCGAGTTTGGTTAAGCTCAACCCAACCTAAATGGTGGGTGCGGGTGCCAAGTACAGGCGTGGCCGGCGGGGTGCAGCTTGGGATAGCTCGACTTGACCCAGTGGATGGATTACCGGCAACAGCAGCAACTCACCACGGCACATGCCTGCGTCTGGATCAACGTGTTTTGGTGGTCGACACGCAGGCACCGTGCTCTCAAGGTTGCCATTTATTTTGGTGAGTCCTTGACTTTATAATGTCCATTAACCCGAAAAGAATTCAAAGAAGGACTAACCAGGGCTAGAACATTTTTTTCGATAAAGAGAATTTATTAATATCAAGGAGATACCAATTACACCTAGTTTCTGAAAAACAAAATGTTCTAAACACATTAGTGATACACACAGTTGTACAACAGAAAAAAAGAAGAAAAAAAAAAAATATCTCGCTACGGTGATCAATTCGTCTCTCCGAATTGATACAGTCCCTGACTGCTAGAGTCCTGCCAGCTGGCCCCGCTGCGAGCACCCCATCGCCGTCCGAGGAGCGCCGCCACGAAGCCCTCCCCTGCCCTTCGTCTTAGACGCGAAGGCGCCACCACCGATGATGATGGCGACGCCGGGAGTACGCTGTTGAGTGGGGGGGAGCTGGAGTTGTTTGGGAAGCGGCCACCGGAATCGCCCAGGCGGGGGCGACCCGGGAGGTGGCGGCTAGGGTTTCGTCAGAGGGGTTCAAAAACAGATCAGAACATGCAACGAGAAACGGATCAGGATTCAGGCAGGCTCCATACGATACCGAGAAGATCGAGTTCAGTCAGACAGTGTGATAATGAAAAGAGTCAGTCATTCCTCGTTGGCAGGTATCTGAGTGGTTAAAAGAGCACATGTAGACGAAGCCTCTCCCTGACCCGACCCTAGGCGACCATGGCGCCGCGGGCGTGCTGACGCCGCCGCCGGCCCGATCTCCCTTCTTCGGCGTCGTCTTCGACATCCGCGACAAGATCCGGCTTCCCCTCCGCGTGCTCTATCCAGCCTGGTGTGCGGCATGTAGCAGCGGGGCCTGCTGTTGCCGTGGGCCGCTAGAGCTTCCGCCGTCGCCGCGTGCGCGGCCGCCGGCAACTCGCCACCAGTCCGCCCCGTCGGTCGCTCGCCCGCCAGCCCGGAGGAGAAGCAGCTCCACCGGCTCGTCGTCCTGCTCCAGCCTCCACCTCGGCAGGCCGACGACCACTGGCTCACCTTCGGGTAGGTGAGCATGGCAACCGCTGCTGTGGCAACCGCGTCCGCGGCTGCCGTTCCCCACCCGCACCGCCCCCTCCCGACGTTTACCTCTCCGGTAGCGTCGTCCACCTCCCTCTCCCTTCGCCCCCACCAGATACCACCTCCACCCCCAGCCCTGATCCCCCACGGCTTCGTTCCCCGTGTGGTGCCCCTGACGCCAGATCCTGCGAGGCCACTGTTCAATTCTGTGGTGGTCGGTGGGCCGCTCGACCTGTCCAGTCCGGCTGGGCTGGCCTCAGACGTGGAGGAGGTGCTGGAGTTGCAGTTCGAAGACCCTATCCCGGAGCTAGCCGCCAGCGCCCCCCCGCGTCATCTGCACCCGGCAGCGGCTCTGCTCCCGCCCTTGTGCCCCTGGCAGCTGCGAGGCGCAGCGACGGGTCCATTGAGGACCATGAGGATGGAGAGAGGCCATGGCAGGTGGTTCGGTATCGTCACCCTCAACCTCCTGCGCCTTCAAGTCGCCCGCCTCCCATAGCACGTTGATACGTCTCCAACGTATCCATAATTTCTGCTGTTCCATGCTTATATTATACCATTTGCTACATGTTTTATATACACTTCGTATCACTTTTATGCATTTTCTGGGACTAACCTATTAACAAGATGCCACAGTGCCAGTTCCCTGTTTTCTGCTGTTTTTGGTTTCAGAAAGTTACTTCTGGAAATATTCTCGGAATTGCACGAAACAAAAGGCCAGGTCCCTATTTTTCCAGCACGTACACGGAGTCCGAAGGAGAGACGAAGAGAGCCACGAGGTGGCCAAACCACCAGGCGCGGGTGGGCCCCGCCGCGCCACCTGGTGGTTTGGGCCCCTCGGGGGTCCGCCGACATCGCCCCTTCGCCTATTTATTCCCCGAGACGTGAAAACCCTAAAACACCGAGCCTTTCATCCAGAACATATTCGCTGCCGCCGTCGTCGTCAACCCTAACTCGGGGGGTTTCTGAAGCTCTTCCCGGCACCCTGCCGGAGAGGGGAATCATCACCGGAGGGCTCTACATCGCCATGCCCGCCTCCGGAGTGATGCGTGAGTAGTTCATCCTTGGACTATGGGTCCATAGCAGTAGCTAGATGGTTGTCTTCTCCACTTGTGCCATCATGTTTAGATCTTGTGAGCTGCCTATCATGATCAAGATCATCTTATTGTAATGCTACATGTTGTGTTTGCTGGGATCTGACTTATATTGATACCTATGTGGAGCTGAATATTATATTATCATGTCTATGTCATTTGTGATCTTGCATGCTCTCCGTTACTTGTTGAAGCCTTGGCCACGTGAATACTTGTAACTCCAAGAGGGGGTATTTATGCATGATAGTTGGGTTCAACCTCTATTTAACCTGGGATAGTGACAGCAAGTTCTAAGGTTGTAGATGTGTTGTTGCCACTAGGGGTAAAACAGCAATGCTTTATTCAAGGATGAATGTATTGTTTACATTACGCACATTACTTAATGCAATTGTCTGTTGCTTGCAACTTAATACTGGAAGGGGTACGGATGTTAACCGGAAAGTGGACTATTTAGGCATAGATGCATGCTGGATAGCGGTCTATGTACTTTGTCGTAATGCCCAAATGAATCTCATAGTAGACACCACAGCTCACACATGCATGTTATATGCACTTATCAATTGTCAATTGCCCAGCTGTAATTTGTTTACCCAGCATGTTAGTTATCTTATTGGAGAGACACCACTAGTGAACTGTGGACCCCGGTCCATTCTTTTACATCTGAAATACAATCTACTGCAATCATTGTTCTCTACTGTTTTATGCAAACAAACATCATTTTCCATTCGATACGTTTAACCCTTTGTTTTCAGCAAGCCGGTGAGATTGACAACCTCACTGTTAAGTTGGGGCAAAGTAATTTGGTTGTGTTGTGCAGGTTCCACGTTGGCACCGGAATCCCTGGTGTTGCGCCGCACTACACTCCTTCACCAACACCTTCGAAGCAAACCTCGTTTTCCTACTGGTCGATTAAACCTTGGTTTCATACTGAGGGAAAACTTACTGCTGCACTCATCATACCTTCCTCTTGGGGTTCCCAACTGACGTGTGACGTACAAGCATTGTTTCTGGCACTATAACTAGAGCCACCAACACGTTTTCTGGCGCCGTTGCCGGGGAAAACGAATTGCTTCTGCAAGGGGAGTCTCTCACACCCAATCTCTTTACTTTGTTATTTGTCTTGCTTAGTTTATTTTTATTTAGTCTTGTTTGCTTCTTTATCAAAAACACAAAAAAATTAGTTACTTGTTTATTTCGGTTTTGTTTTGTTCTTGTCACCATCATGTCTTGTTCCATGCCTGTTGCTATGTCACCTGAGGAATTGATCTTCACTTTTAAACAAGGGAGTGAGGAGAATTTTAAAGAAGCTTGGTCTAGAATTAATGATTCCTTTGGTAAAACTGATCCTAAAATGACTTTAAGTTTGCTTCTCACTAGCTTCTACTTTGGTCTAGCCCTTTGTTATAGATATGCTTTAGATGCTATTGTGGGAGGAGATTTCCTTCACTGTGATGGGGACCAAGCTTTTAATGCCATAAAAAAGTTGATTGCAACTTCTAGCTCAACTAATAAATTTGATTCGGCCCTTGTTAGCATCCATGCTAGATTAAACACTCTTGAGACACATATATCTTGTTTAAAGGATGGCTATAATCAAATTCGGGAATATTTTGACTATGTTCCAACAAATTTTGAACCTTCGATGTGGGTCCCTACGGTAAAGGTTGCTATTTGTGGTGAAACCTTTTATGCTCGTTGTGATATTATGTCTGAGTTTTGCCTTATGCCTAAAAGCATTTATGAAACTTTGAATCTTTGGGGACTTGCTGAAGGAGGAGAAGGAATAACTCTTACTGATAACTCTGTTATATTTCCCGAGGGGATAGCTGAGGGTGTGTTTACAACCTTTCTTGGGAGAACGGTGTCCACTGATTATCTTGTTATTGAATGTGCAGGGACAGGACAAATTACACTTGGAAGATCTCTGCTCAAATTAATGGGAGCAACCATAGATGTGGGAAAAGGCACTCTGAATCTTACCTCCACACCAAGGTGCGGCCATGTATTCCCCAAACCAAAGAGTAAGTCTAAGGGTAAGAGAGGTAGGCATGGCCCTTGGTATTGATGTCAATGCTCCTCCACTTGACAACACTTGATTTTCACTTTCTGCGCCTAGCTGAAAGGCGTTAAAGAAAAGCGCTTATGGGAGACAACCCATCGTTTTTATTTGCTGTTATTTTTGTTTTCTTTGAGTCAAGGAGTTTTGTTACTTCTGTAGCAACTCCTTTGTATCTTTATTTTATCGCAATGTTGTGCCAAGTAAAGTTCTATATTGAAAGTTGATGCAAGATTTGGATTTCTGCGCAGTGACAGATTTTTAGCTGTCACGGATTTGAGCTTATCTCCCTGTAGAAAATTCAAAAAATTCTGAGAAAAATCACGCATATTCCTGAGATATGTACGCAACTTTCATTATTTTAGGCCAGATCCATCTGAGCAACTTAAGTGCCTCGAAAAAATTCGTCATTCCAGACTGTTCTGTTTTTGACAGATTCTGCCTTTTGTTTTGCATTCGCTCTTTTACTGTGTTTGTGTGGATTTCTTTGCTCCACAAAGCATTGGTGGCTGTAGCTAATGTCCAGAAGCTTTGGGATTGATTGTATCATTACAGAATATGAGAATTTTTGATTATGCACTAACCCTCTAATGAGAACTGTCTTGAGTTTGGTGTGAAGGAAGTTTTCAAGGATCAAGCGAGAAGGGTGATATTATGTGATCAAGAAGAGTGAAAAGCCTAAGCTTGGGGATGCCCCCGTGGTTCATCCCAACCATATTCAGAGAGACTCAAGCGTCTAAGCTTGGGGATGCCCAAGGCATCCCCTTCTTCATCAACAAACTTATCAGGTCATCTCTAGTGAAACTATATTTTAATTCTTTCACATCTTATGCGCTTTACTTGGAGCGTCTGTGTGTTTTTATTTTTGTTTTTGTTTGAATAAATTCGGATCCTAGCAATCCTTGTGTGGGAGAGAGACACGCTCCGCTTTTTCATGTGAATACTCATGTTCTTCACTTATATTTGTTGAGTATTCTTAACTAGCTACTGCAGTGCTTTTAGCTCCTGTTTTTCATGCATCTCTTCGAGCTGTTAGCACTTGTTTATAAATACTCTCTTGCTGCATTATATTATCATTTGGAGAGTTTATGTTTAAATTTATTGGTGTTTGTTTGGAAGAAAGAAAATGCTACATGTAGTAGTTGGTATTGGAAAAGACATATGCATTCTTGTAGATCATTGTCTTGTTTTGATTTGATGCTTTGCAATTGTTTTGAGCTCTCAAGTAGATCATGTTTAAGCTCTTGCATCATGTAGTTAAAGCCTAGTAGTGGAGAACTACCGTAGAGCTTGTTGAGACTTGGGATGCATATTTGTTCTCTCTAAGGTCTAGATATTTTCTGGTAAAATGTTTGAGCAACAAGGAAGACAGTGTAGAGTCTTATAATACTTGCAATATGTTTTTATGTGATTCTTGCTGTACCGGTTTATACTTGTGTTTGCTTCAAACAACCTTGCTAGCCTAAACTCTGTACTGAGAGGGAATGCTTCTCGTGCATCCAAAACTTGAGCCAAAACCCATGCCATTTGTGTCCACCATACCTACCTACTATGTGGTATTTCCTGCCATTCCAAGTAAATATTTCATGTGCTACCTTTAAACTATTCAAAACTTTATTACTCCTTATTTGTGTCAATGTTTTATAGCTCATGAGGAAGTATGTGGTGTTTTATCTTTCAATCTTGTCATTTACTTCTGACAGACTTTCACCTGGACTAGTGGCATATACATCCGCTTATCCAATAATTTGCAAAAAGAGCTGGCAACGGGGTGCCCAGCCCCAATTAATTACAACTTTCATTAATAATTCTCTTCACATGTTTTGCCCTGATTTATCAGTAAGCAACTTAATTTTGCAATAGACACTCCTCCATGGTATGTGAATGTTGGAAGGCACCCGAGGATTCGGTTAGCCATGGCTTGTGTAAGCAAAAGGTTGGGAGGAGTGTCATCTATAAAGAAACTAAAATACATGTGTAAACAAAAGAGAAGAGGGATGATCTACCTTGCTGGTAGAGATAACGTCCTTCATGGGAGCCGCTCTTTGAAAGTCTGGTTGACAAGGGGGTTAGAGTGCCCACTACCATTCGTTGACAACAACAAACACCTCTCAAATACTTATTTTGTGCTCTCTATATGCTTTCGAAAACTTAAAAAGCTCTAGCACATGATTTAATCCCTGCTTCCCTCTGCGAAGGGCCTATCTTTTACTTTATGTTGAGTCAGTTTACCTACTCCTTTCTATCTTAGAAGCAAACACTTGTGTCAACTTTGTGTGCATTGATTCTTACATATTTACTTATTGCACTTGTTATATTGCTTTATGTTGACAACTATCCATGAGATATACATGTTACAAGTTGAAAGCAAATGCTGAAACTTAATCATCCTTTGTGTTGCTTCAATGCCTTTTACTTTGAATCTATTGCTTTATGAGTTACCTCTTATGCAAAACTTTTTGATGCTTGTCTTGAAAGTACTATTCATGAAAAGTTTTTGCTTATATGATTCATTGTTTACTCTTTATCTATTTGTTAGCAAACTATAGATCATTGCTTTGAGTCACTTCATTCATGACATGAGCCTTGCAATATATTGATCAAGATTGTGTGAAAGCATGTCTCCTCAGAAATTATTTGTTGTTATCGTTTTACCTACTCGAGGACGAGTAGAACTAAGCTTGGGGATGCTTGATACGTCTCCAACGTATCCATAATTTCTGCTGTTCCATGCTTATATTATACCATTTGCTACATGTTTTATATACACTTCGTATCACTTTTATGCATTTTCTGGGACTAACCTATTAACAAGATGCCACAGTGCCAGTTCCCTGTTTTCTGCTGTTTTTGGTTTCAGAAAGTTACTTCTGGAAATATTCTCGGAATTGCACGAAACAAAAGGCCAGTCCCTATTTTTCCAGCACGTACACGGAGTCCGAAGGAGAGACGAAGAGCCACGAGGTGGCCAAACCACCAGGCGCGGTGGGCCCACCGCGCCTGGTGGTTTGGGCCCCTCGGGGGTCCGCCGACATCGCCCCTTCGCCTATTTATTCCCCGAGACGCGAAAACCCTAAAACACCGAGCCTTTCATCCAGAACATATTCGCTGCCGCCGCCGTCGTCAACCCTAACTCGGGGGGTTCTGAAGCTCTTCCCGGCACCCTGCCGGAGAGGGGAATCATCACCGGAGGGCTCTACATCGCCATGCCCGCCTCCGGAGTGATGCGTGAGTAGTTCATCCTTGGACTATGGGTCCATAGCAGTAGCTAGATGGTTGTCTTCTCCACTTGTGCCATCATGTTTAGATCTTGTGAGCTGCCTATCATGATCAAGATCATCTTATTGTAATGCTACATGTTGTGTTTGCTGGGATCTGACTTATATTGATACCTATGTGGAGCTGAATATTATATTATCATGTCTATGTCATTTGTGATCTTGCATGCTCTCCGTTACTTGTTGAAGCCTTGGCCACGTGAATACTTGTAACTCCAAGAGGGGGTATTTATGCATGATAGT
This sequence comes from Poa pratensis, assembly GCA_947311845.1. Taxonomy (NCBI): domain Eukaryota; kingdom Viridiplantae; phylum Streptophyta; class Magnoliopsida; order Poales; family Poaceae; genus Poa; species Poa pratensis. The sequence goes on from CAMZMU010000060.1 coordinate 53,042,553, forward strand.
TGGGTTCAACCTCTATTTAACCTGGGATAGTGACAGCAAGTTCTAAGGTTGTAGATGTGTTGTTGCCACTAGGGGTAAAACAGCAATGCTTTATTCAAGGATGAATGTATTGTTTACATTACGCACATTACTTAATGCAATTGTCTGTTGCTTGCAACTTAATACTGGAAGGGGTACGGATGTTAACCGGAAAGTGGACTATTTAGGCATAGATGCATGCTGGATAGCGGTCTATGTACTTTGTCGTAATGCCCAAATGAATCTCATAGTAGACACCACAGCTCACACATGCATGTTATATGCACTTATCAATTGTCAATTGCCCAGCTGTAATTTGTTTACCCAGCATGTTAGTTATCTTATTGGAGAGACACCACTAGTGAACTGTGGACCCCGGTCCATTCTTTTACATCTGAAATACAATCTACTGCAATCATTGTTCTCTACTGTTTTATGCAAACAAACATCATTTTCCATTCGATACGTTTAACCCTTTGTTTTCAGCAAGCCGGTGAGATTGACAACCTCACTGTTAAGTTGGGGCAAAGTAATTTGATTGTGTTGTGCAGGTTCCACGTTGGCACCGGAATCCCTGGTGTTGCGCCGCACTACACTCCTTCACCAACACCTTCGAAGCAAACCTCGTTTTCCTACTGGTCGATTAAACCTTGGTTTCATACTGAGGGAAAACTTACTGCTGCACTCATCATACCTTCCTCTTGGGGTTCCCAACTGACGTGTGACGTACAAGCATTGTTTCTGGCACTATCAACCTAGAGCCACCACACGTCCACGCCCTCAAATCCCACCGCATCTGCGCGGTTTGTGCTTCAAGTGCTTTAGTGAAAACCACTTCATCGCTGACTGCAAGAACAAGATTTGCTGCCGTGGTTGCTACCGCCATGTCACAAAGAGAGGGACTGCCCTCAACACAAGAAGGTCAGCCAGGCACCCCACGACCCAGTTTGCTGGCTTCCGGTCCTCGCCGTCCTGGACCGCCCATGGGCATCTGTGGTGGCGCCCCTTCCAAGCTTGGGGACGGGGCTCCCCAACTCGGGCGCAGCCAGCCACAAGCTCGACGTCTACTCCTCCAGAAGCACTGATGAGATCCCTTGTCGAGGAGCAGGCGATGTTGATGCGGGCGGAGGTGCAAGGCTTTGTCGTGTCTCAGCTCCAGGAGATGGTCGCGTCTCAGGTTGCGACGACGGAGGCTGTGCAGGGTTTGTTGGAGCGGCTTGGGAGTTTTTTGGAGCGGGCCGAGGGGGCTCTGGAGAGTCTGTTGGAGCGGGCAGAGGGGGTTCTGGAGAGGCTCTCCTTGCCGCCGGCTGTGGTGCAGGTGGAGCCAACACCACCTCTGTGTACCGCGAGCAATGCTGACTGCGCTGACGGCGGGGTCGTGCGCTTTGGTTATTACTCTCCCAGGGGGGTGAGCTCTTCGGCGTTGGCGCTTGCCCTGGAATCCACCTCCACGCCTATTGTTGCTTCGCAGCATGTCTCCCCGGTGGTGCGGGGGCCCCCGATGCAGGATCGTCGAGTGGAGATGCCTTTGGCATTGGATGAGTTGAGGGGTTCTGATGCCCTAGCCGGAGGAGAAGATCGCGAAGGTGATGGCTCAGTTTGACGTGATTCAGCCACAGGAGAAGACCTTGCCTTTTTCGATGGAGGAGTTCTGCCGTGAGATTGCCGACATGCCCAAGGACAAGCAGCTTCGGGTAGATGCTCCCTCTTTGGCCGAGCGACGAAGAATCCGGTTGGACAAGAAGAACAAAGAGTGTGGCATTCCAGCAGCCAGCGCGCCGAGTTTAGGCGGGCGGAGACTTTTGGGGAAACCTCAAAACTCAAGAGCAAGAAGAAAGTCACCGATGAAGTCATAGAGGAGAAGATGCAATTTTATTTGCAGAGATACAAGAAGCAGCGCACACCGCAGGTGATGGAGGCTTTTCGAGAGTTAGTTTTGATTAATGCTTGATCTCTTTTGTGTGGAGGACACACACCGGTACATCTCTAGCGGTGAGAGTTTGTGTGTGTTTGGAGAGGTCATTTTAGTTGGTTATGATGTGTGGCCTGTTAGCTTGGGTTTAGACTCCCTTGTTTCAGGCACGGACGATGTTCCATGAGGTTGAGTGTGCGATTTTCTAATCGCGTTTTGTATGGTTTTTGGATCCGGTTTCCCTAATTAACTGGATCAATTCTTTATTCTATAATGCAATGCGGGAGCTCCCCGCCGTCAAAAAATTCCTCGTTGGCAGAGAAAACGAGCTAGAGCAGGCCAATTCTCTAGGCGAGGAAGAGATTGTTCCAGTAATCGAGTGGAAGGATTGCAAGAACTGCTAGCTGCACTTGAGAGGAGTCTGGAGTAGAAACTGCAGAAACTGACGCGCTCGATGAGTCAAGTCCAATGTCTCGCACTTTTTCGGGGTCCGTAATGGCTACTCCTACCTACGTTGTGAACTTCATCTTCTTCCGGTTTCCAACCTTCCAGGTCCAAACTTAGCAGCAACAGTGCTGTGGCCCAGCTCAGTCTTCAACGCCGCAATCATTGGGCAGGCTAGGTCGACAATCAAAGGATTTTGAAGAGGCGCGCGCGTGCTGCACATTTGATGGAGGGATAATAACCCGGTAGGCCCATGAAGAGGGAAACGTGACCCGCCAGGAAGGAGGCCCGGTCAGGCCAGTTAGCCCTCAGCACGGGCCGGGTTATGTTTCTGGGCCGGCATCTTGGCGGTGACCCGGCTAAGGAAGGTGACATTCTGGAAGGTACAAGAGGCGGTTCGAGAGGCGGTTCAAGACTTGGAATGCACGAAGAATAAAGGAGCTAGGATGGGACTTGGAGTTCGGGTAGAACCCGGCTCTATTGTGTACGCGGTCAGAGGGCCCGGTATCTATATAAACCGGCCCCTGAGCCATAGCTAGCAAGACTTTCATAATCCCCAAGCTTAGGCGAGAGAACCATCGAGAGACACACAAGCTTTGTAACCTAGATCGAGATCCGGCTCTGTTGTCGTAGCCGGGTTATCGAGATCGAGACCATGATTAATAATAAGATAGCAGGAAGTAGGTCTTTATCTCCAATGGAGAGGCCGAACCTGGGTAAACCTGTGTCCCTTGCAATGCTAAACAATCTCCCAGACGCCAGTGTCGCCTTACCCAAAAACTCAAGCTACCCCAAAGTAGCATCTGCCGTGTTATCTACCCCACGACAGTTGGCGCCGTCTGTGGGAATCGCGGCCAAAGGTGTCACCATCATGGGAGAAGCAAAGAGAGGGGCCGAAAACTTTGTTTTTGGCCAGATCACAGTCAATGAGCAAGGAGAATCCATCGTCGATGATTTTGGCTGGGGGCCGGAATCTGATCTACTTGAATCAGGTGATGTTATTCCAATTGGCAAATTTAATGTTTTTGTGGGCATGATTACAACTAGATCTGCTAGTGATGGAGATTATGAATCTGTGTCAGGAGCCGCCACAATTGTTCAATCTGATGGAGAGGAATCAGTTGGCACAGCTGAAGTTGAGGGGTCCTGAACACACTGGAGGAACGGCTGGATGACCCGGCAGAGATCCGGGTGACGCGGTGGAACAAGCCGGGTCGGAATCAATCTGCCCCTGTTTGAAGGCCGGTTTGGGTATGATGCAGAAGAAGAAGATGATGAGGAACAAGAGTCAAGTCCAAGCCCGGTTCGTAGGGTAGCGGTGTACACCGCGCCTTCGTCCAGCATGCAACCATCACCATCAGCTGTTGTTCCACCGGCCTTTACCCCGGGTCAACAGCAGCTGCCCCCAATTCTGGAGTTGGCAGAACAGAGAGTTGATGGAGAGCCGGCTTCGGTCTCAGAGGAAAGCGAGGATACGGCAAGATACAGAAACAGTTTTGGGTTCCTGCATAACCGGGCCCAAGGAGAGGAGAGAAGTAACACAGCAGCTGCCCCGGCCTTGTTTAACAATGGCCTGGTCTTAGATCCATCAGCACTTACAAGGTTGGTTACTCCAGAAAACGCAGCAGTTAGAGCAATGGAATTGGATACAGCACGCCGAGCGTTGGAGCAGATGCGCAGGGACGCCGAGGCAGAGAGGCAAGAAATAGAAGCAAGAAAGAGGCAAATAGAGGATGAGAAAAATCGTCTCAATGAGATGACCAGGGCGCACCGGAGGAGGCACCAGAGCCGGCTGGCCCCTGGAGAAAACGCTATAAACCCAGCAGTACTGTTTAGGACCCCAGAAGATCAACCAGTTGGTGTCACCCAGGTGGCTCCAGTTGTAAGGGCAGATGTAGAACCAGATAGAGGAACAGGAGCAGCTGGGGTTGCAGTGGCAACGGCGCCGGGTCTTCTCGCTGGGGTAGCCAGGGGAAATCCGGGTCTGCCGCCCAGGACACCAAGGTTTCACACGCCGGCGGGTCACTATTCAAATCCGGCGGATAACGTGTATGCAGCAACTTTGGCGCTTGATCGTATTCCATTGGGAGACACGCCAGCGGAGATTGAAGCCCGGCGTGCCATTGACATGTTACGCACTGCAGTTGTCCAGCAAACTCAGTATTCAAGGGAGAAAAGTGCATTGCATTCCACAACGTATCGTAGCAAGAGTCGCAATGGAGGTAACCCGCCATTGGCCGGGCCTGTAGCGGCACAGCAGCAAAACCCGCCCCAGCAAAATCAAAATCAAAACAATCAGCAGCATCAACCCGCCCCAGCAGTTTCCATAGCTCAGCAGATAGTCAATAGATCACGCGCGGGGAGAAGTGCGGGCAATGCAAACCCGGTAGTACCTGCAGCAGGAGTACCACAAGGAGGACCGGGTCCTGCACCAGCCGCGTCTGCAAGCTCACCCGGTAATATCAATATTTCGGCAAGTTCTTCTAGTTTAGCCGGGCCAAAATGTCTTTCAGATTCCATTAGAGCAGAGCCTTTCCCTGAGAAGTTCAAGGAGCCAAGCAAGATTCCAATTATGAGCCGAGCACAGACCCGGCGAGCTGGTTGAGCAGTTATGAGATGGCAATGTGTATACGCAATGCCACAGAGAATGTTTGTGCAAGTACATGTATTTGATGATGAGTGATGGTGCAGCAAAGTTGTGGTTTAAAAATCTACCAGAAAAATCTATCAATTCTTGGGATGAGTTGAAAACTTTTCATCAAGCACTTTCAGGGCACGTGCAAGCGTTTATTTTCCATTGAAGATCTTGATCGTTGTACAGAGAAGGCGAGTCAGCTCGTCATTGGATGGGCCGGGTCACGGAGATCCTGCACTCTTCATCTGGTATTGAGCCCAAGGATGCAATTTCATCAATGGAGAAAACTTGTAAGTATGCACCACTTGTCCAGAAGCTGGGTCGCATGAAGGAAGGGCACCGGGTTAAGCCGGTCACCATGGCAGAGCTGATGGATGCTTGCAATAGGCACGCAGCCACGGACAAAACTCAGGATGAGCCTGAGGAGGAAAAGGGGAAAAGCACGGCAAATAATGGTGGAAGGAACAATAATGGCTCGGGAAACAACAATAACAACAATCAGAATCAGCATAAGCGAGGTCATAATGATGGAAGTTCAGAGTTAGTAGCAAACACCAATACCGGGTTTCAGAGGCAAAGGATGGACGGGAACTACCAGGAAAACAGAGGTTATCAGGAAAATAGAGGTTACCAGGACAACAGGGGTTATCAGGGAAACAGTGGGAATCATAATAGTGGAGGTAGTTACCAGGGAACACGCCCAATGAGTACTGAGGAAGCTTTTAGGATGCCGTGTCCTCGCCATAGCAAGATGGGCAGACCATCCAATCATTCATTGGCACAGTGTGTGGATTTGAATAGGTGGAAAAATAATGAGGTGCAGAGAGCTCTGCAGGGAGCAAACAGAAGTGGAGGACCCGGCCAGGGTGGTAACCCGGCTGCGGGGCCTCTAACAGGAGCAAATGCGGTACCCACTGGAAACCCGGGTCAGGGTCAGAACCAGAATACAAGTAATCAGGGAGGATTTTCTCAGAACCCGAGGCAGTTGGGCCAGTATCACGTATATACCAGTGGCACTACCAAGAGAGAGAGAAAGTTAGTCAAGAGAGCAGTTAACACAGTGGCTGCTGGGGTGCCAAGATATCTGAGGTGGTCAGAGCACACCATCACATGGAGTAGGGCAGATCATCCAGAGGTGGTGGAGCACCCGGGTCTGCTAGCTCTTGTGGTGGCTCCTCAGGTTCACAATTTCGAGTTGAAAAAAGTTCTGATGGATGGTGGTAGTAGTATTAATATCCTGTACTGGGATACATTTGTGCGTATGGGATTGAAGGAGTCACAGTTGCAGAAAACGTCAACAATTTTTCACGGTATAGTTCCTGGGAAATCAGCCACACCAGAGGGAAAGATTGCATTGGAGGTAGCTTTTGGCGAGTCTATCCATAACTTCAGATCAGAGTGGCTCACGTTTGAGGTGGTAAAGTTTCCAAGTCCATATCATGCATTGTTGGGAGGCCGGCTTATGCCAAGTTCATGGCAAGGCCGTGTTATGTGTATCTCCAGTTGAAAATGCCGGGTCCCAATGGGATCATCACTGTTCATGGTAACAGGGAAATAGCAGCAGAGTGTGACGAAGGGGATGCAGCCCTGGCAGAGCAAACGTGTGCAAGAGAGGAGTTGAAAGCTTACAGATCAAATGTTGACCCACAGGATAACACGGCACTCAAGAAGCCAATGACAGAAGATGACAGGGCAAAGTTCAAAGCAGCAAAGGATACAAAGATGGTGGATTTTGTGCCTGGAGATTCCTCCAAGCAGTTCGCCATAGGGACAAACTTATCTGACAAATAGGAAAGCGCGCTCATCGAGTTCATCCGTGAGAATCGGGATGTTTTTGCATGGACACCTAGTGACATGCCAGGCATTCCAACTGAACTCGCTGAGCACCGCTTACATGTTGATCCTAAGGCAAGGCCGGTGAAACAGGGTTTGAGAAAAATGAATGCAGAGAGAAGGAAAGCTATAGGAGAAGAGATAGCCCGGCTTTTGGAGGCCGGCTTTATCATGGAAGTGTTTCATCCAGAGTGGTTAGCTAACCCGGTTTTGGTTCTAAAAAAGAATAATGAGTGGAGGATGTGTATTGATTTCACGAGTTTGAACAAGTATTGTCCCAAGGATCCGTTTGCACTACCGCGCATCGATCAAATCGTTGACGCAGTTGCAGGCAGCGAGCTCTTGTGTTTTCTGGATGCGTATTCAGGTTATCATCAGATCAAACTTAACAAGGAAGATTGGGAGAAGACGTCGTTTATCACCCCCTTTGGTGCTTTTTGTTACAAGACCATGACTTTTGGGTTGAAGAATGCAGGAGCAACTTATCAGAGGTGTATCCAGAATTGTTTTCATGATCAGATTGGGCGCAATGTGCATGCCTATGTTGATGATGTGGTTATCAAGTCAGAAAAAGCCGGGTCATTTATTAATGACCTTGCAGAGACATTCAAGAATCTGAGAGAGTACAAGATGAAGCTTAATCCTACGAAGTGTGTGTTTGGGGTTCCAGCGGGCAAGTTACTTGGTTTCATTGTGTCAGAGCGTGGAATTGAGGCAAACCCGGAAAAAATTCGTGCAATCCAGAGTTTGAAAGGCCAGAGGAGTTGGCTGATGTTCAGAAGCTGACAGGCTGTGTGGCTGCGTTGAGCCGGTTTATTTCCCGGCTTGGAGAAAAAGCTATTCCGTTGTATAAGCTGTTGAAGAAGACAGATAACTTTGTGTGGAATCAAGAGGCAGATGAGGCCTTTGAGGCCTTGAAGAAGCAGTTGTCAGAAGCGCCAGTTTAGCGGCGCCGGGTCCCAAGGAACCCATGCTTTTGTATGTTGCAGCCGGGCCTCAAGCTGTGAGTGCCGTGGTGGTGGTTGAGCGAAAAGAGGAAGGAAAAGAGAACCCGGTACAAAGGCCGGTCTATTATGTCAGCGAGGTCCTATCAGAAGCAAAGCAGAGATACCCACATTGGCAGAAGCTAGTGTTTGGTGTTTTCATGGCTAGTAGAAAGTTGAAGCCGTATTTCAGGAGCATCCAATTACGGTGGTCAGTTCTATTCCCTTAGCAGATATCATCAGAAATCCGAAGCTACAGGAAGAATTGCCAAGTGGGCAATTGAAATGGGGGATTATCACATTGATTATGTGCCTCGCACAGCTATCAAGTCTCAGGCGTTGGCAGATTTTCTTAATGATTGGACACAGTTGAATGCACCACCTCTCACCCCGAGTCTCAAATCTTGGGTTATGCATTTTGACGGGTCTAAACAAGAGCAAGGTTCAGGAGCTGGAGTGGTGTTAACTTCTCCCAAAGGTGACAAGTTGAGTTATGTTTTGCAAATTCACTTTGATTGTTCCAATAATGTGGCAGAGTATGAGGCCTTGTTACATGGTTTGCGTATGGCAAAGGAGATGAACATCAAGCGTGTTAAGTGCTATGGGGATTCAGATCTTGTGGCGCAGCAAGTTTCAGGAACTTGGGACAGAAAAGATGCAACTATGGCGGCTTACAGGCGAGAGGTGGATAGAGTAGCTGGGTTCTTCTCAGGCTATCAGGTGGATCACATTGACCGCAGGAAAAACGATGCTGCAGATGCTTTGTCAAGACTCGGCTCACGCAGAGAGCCGGTTCCACCTAACGTTTTCTTGGACGAGCTATGGGCTCCATCAGTCAAGTCCCAGGATGAGGAAGAGTTGTAGACCCGGATTCGCAGCTGGTGGCTGTAACCCGGGAAATTCCAGAGTGGACAGAACCGTATCTTGCATATCTTTTGAGAGGGGAGTTGCCCCAGCAGGAAGTCATAGCCCGGCAGATCGTGCGCCGGTGCAAGGCCTATGTGGTCATAGATGGTGAGTTATATAAGAGAAGTGTTTCAGGGGTATATCAGAGATGTGTGTCTGGAAAGGAGGGCCGGCAAATTTTGAAGGAAATTCACGAGGGAGATTGTGGTCATCATGCTTCAACCAGGTCCTTGGTTGCAAAAGCTTTCAGGCACGGTTTCTTTTGGCTCACAGCCCAGGCAGATGCAGAGCGCTTGGTGAATAGATGTGATGGATGTCAAAGGTATGCAAGACAGATTCATGTGCCGGCTCAGGAGTTGAGAACAATACCTTTGACTTGGCCCTTTGCAGTTTGGGGGCTTGATATGGTGGGTCCTTTCAGCATGTCTCCTTGTAAGAAAACCCACCTCCTCGTTGCCATTGACAAGTTTACCAAGTGGGTTGAGGTCATGCCTGTTACAAATTGTGAGGCGGCAACAGCAGTGAAGTTTTTGAAGCAGATCATACACAGGTTTGGGTATCCCCATAGTATTATCACAGATAATGGTACTAATATGTCCTTGGGAGAGATGGCAAAGTTTTGTGGAAACAATGGTATACGTTTGGATGTTGCTTCTGTGGCTCATCCTCAGGCCAATGGGCAAGTTGAACGAGCTAACCAGGAGTTACTCAGAGGATTGAAACCACGTCTCCGGGTCCCGTGTCTCAGAGCCGCCGGAGCGTGGGTGGAGGAATTGCCATCAGTTGTTTGGGGAATCAATACAACACCAAACAGATCCACAAAGATGACCCCTTTCTTCATGGTGTATGGGGCAGAGGCAGTTTTGCCAAGTGATGTTATTCATGACTCGCCTCGCGTGGCGGCTTACGTGGAGACAGAAAATGAGAAGACCCGGCAGGATTCTGTTGACCTGCTGGAGGAGAATAGAGAGCAAGCATTGGAAAGATCAGCAATTTATCAGCAAGATTTGAGGCGGTATCACAGCCGCCGGGTTAAAACTCGCACCTTCCAGGAAGGTGATCTAGTGTTGCGATGGGTGCAGTCCAAGGAAGGGATGCACAAGTTATCTCCTCCTTGGGAAGGGCCCTTCGTCATAAGCAAAAATTGAACAATGGTTCATACTATTTGGTGGACGCTAGAGAGAAATCAGAGACAGTCAATGACTCAACACACTCTACCTTTTCTATGGAAGAGCGTGAGAGGCCGTGGAACATTGCGCAGCTGCGCCCATATTATACTTAGCATGAAAAAGATGTATCAGATGTAACACACGATGTAACAGGCAGCAGGTTTCAGACGCGCTCTTTTCCTTACCAGGGTACCTAAGGGGACTGGAAGGTTTTTAATGAGGCGGCTTGCTGACCTAACCTTTTCTATCAATAAAGTGAAGGTTGAAACAGAAATTTGTCTTGTCTCAGTTTATGTTTCAGTTTTATAAGCCGGTTATTTTTCTTTGTCTATATGGATGTGGCAGTTCTTGGTCAAAGCTTGGTCCTGGGGGCTTGTCATGGAGATAGCTAAAGTTATTTCCCCAGGACCCGGCTCATAAGTATCCCCGGGTTTCAGTTTTAGTTGCAGTTGTTTAAGTTTTTTATTTTTGAGGATGCCCAGAGAGTGCGTCCCACCAGTATTTTGGATCAATGGGGTACTGAGGCATAAGCCCTTTACTTTATAAACATTGATCCAGGTCTTGGGGGCTCTTACTGCAAAAAGTCTGTAGCTGCAATCCCAAGACCCGGCTTTTATGCCACTAGTATTCTTGGTTATCTTGCTGTGTAGCTGATGTGACTCGCACTTATATGGCCTGATTGCACACCTGGAAACTCAATCAACCATGAAGCCCATTGGGACTTGGTTTGACCCTGTTTTTCTCAGAGAAGTTGCGCCAGGATATCCATGCGAAAGCCGGCTCACAGTTAAAGAAACCAAAAGGGTCATCAAAACCACAGAAGATAAGCAATTGGATATTTCAAATGTCATGTGATTCCACATAGTTTCACCAAAGTTTAAAGCAAGTGCAAAAGCACACATCACAGGCTTGGTATCAGAATAGCTAGTTATTACAGTAAAGCGCCCAAAGAGCCGAATAGAGATTGTTTTCGTGCAGAAGTAACAGCATCTGCATAAGTTTTTCACGCTTTGGCTTCGGGAGCCGGGTCACGGGGAGGGGAGCCGGTTGGTTGATCTTCGACGGTCTTTGCCGGGTCTTCTTCTTCTTCGGCGGCCGCCGGGTTAGCCTCTGGCTCCTTGGTCTCGTCGGTTTCTTTGGCCTTGGTCTTGCGCCGGGTGATTTTTCGAAGTGGCTGGAAGAAGGATTCATCATCTTCTTCAGCTATCGCCCGTGACGGAGGAGGAATAACTGGCGTAGAGGAGCTGGGAGCAGTGGAGGTACCAGGAGCATTCTTTGCCGGGTCAATAGAATCCTTATAGCTTTGGAGGAGATCGACGCGTTGTGGCTCGTCATCCATGATCTCCTCATCATTCTCATTATATCCAAGCTGTAAGGTGGTGAGCTTCATCTTGCTGGCAATAACAGTGGCAACATGCCGGGTTTGCTTCACAACCCGGGCATAGCACTTCTTATCAAACTCCTTGCCATCAGTGTCAAACTGAGGAAAGCCCTTCATCAGTGGAGCCGGGTTTAGCTGGGGATGGTAGGCCTTTGCCAAGGCAAGACCTCGCATCACCCCGGCCCTGCAAGCTGATCTCTTGAGCAGATGAATCCATTGCGGCATTGTTGACAGATGCCCAAGGACTTCAGTGTACTTGCTTGGCGGGTTTTCCCAGAGCCTAGCGGCTTTGATGACCTCGCAACTGCCAAAGTACAGCTGACGGGTCAGCGTGTACATGCATTTGATCTTCTCTGCAGCGGTTTTGCGGAGGTTACCATCACGAGGGCCTGTGTAAGGAAAAGTGGAGTAATGAAATTTCAAAAGCCGGATCTGTTTGATTAGTGTAGGTTGAAATTCAAGGGAGTAGTGCTTACCCACTAAAGATTCAACCATTGAGGTGATCATTCTTTTTAGCCGGGTCAGCTCGTTGTTGGTTTCATCAAGCTGCTTCTGCAGGTCTCCTGTTGCTCCTGGAAGTTCTCCTCGTTCTCCTGCATGTCCTTCTTCAGATCGGAGTTTTCTTGTGTTAAGGCAGTAATCTTTTCCTCCAAGGCCTGGAGTTGAGCTGAGTGATTAGCCCGGGTCTCAGATTCAGTCTTAGCAGCGTCAGCAAGCCGGGTAATCTCAGCTTGGGCCTGGGCATGGTCTTCCTATTAAGATGCAAAGAATTATGTTAGTCCCAGGTCGCCGCAGGCGTGCTACCCGGCACTTGGGGGCTACATGCGCAGAAAGTTCGAAAATTTGCTAACTGTAAGTCCCAGGTAGCTGTGGACAGCTAACCCGGCACTTGGGGGCTACTCAGTTTGAAGTTCAAATTTTCAGAATAATAAAGAAGTCCCAGGTTGCTGCAGGCACACAACCCGGCACTTGGGGGCTACTCAGTTTGAAGTTCAAATTTTCAGTATAATAAAGAAGTCCCAGGTTGCTGCAGGCACACAACCTGGCACTTGGGGGCTGCAGGTTTGAAGTTTTTTCCTAAGAAGTGCGTATTGAAAGCACCAAGCTCATCACAAGTGATGAACTTAGAGCTTGGGGGCTACTCAGGGTATAGTTATGCAAGAAAATATATAGGCAAGAAGTAAAAGTGGGTACCTCATATCGTTTTTGTATCAGGGCGACCAGTTCTGTCTCTAGGGTCTTGTGTTGAGCTAGGCGAGAAAAATATTCATCGCAAAGTGCGGGAACAGACATGGTGTCCAGAGCTGGTGAATTTGAGGAAGAAGCCGGGTTCTTGTTCTTGGCAGGAGTTGCCGGGTCAGCATCTGGGGCTGGCACCTTGGCCAGAATTTCAGGAGCACTTTGTACTGGAACGTGCCGGGTCCCAGTAACCTGCACTTCATCTTCTTTTGTTCCAGAACTTAACCCGGGTGAGTGAGCAGCGGGCGAGGATTCTGGCACCGGGTCAACAACATTTTTTGGAGACGCCGCGGGGGTTGCTTTCTCCCTTGGCTCGTCCTTATCCTCTGGTTCCTTTATATGTGCCTCCATCGGAGAAGGTTCTGTGGTTGCTGGAGGAGGGGATGCCGCGGGAGGAGTTTCCGGGTCTTCTTCCATAAAAGCCCTGGCACTGGAACAAAATAATGTCTTAGTTAAAAAGAAGAATGGGACAGTGAAGTATAAAGGTATGGAAAAGATATGAGAAGTATTTCTAACCCAGTGTTGATCGGGAAATCCTCGGGTGTGCTAACACCATCCGAGGAAGAATCTGACAAACGAGATGGTTTAGGAACCCGGATCTTGCCAGCTAAAGGGAACTGTTTGCTGGGCGTCTTCTGGATGGATTTGGCCCAGCTTGATAAAGAGCGTTGAGGGATACCTGGGCTCAGGGAAGCTTCGCTTGTAGAAGACCGGGTTCGGCGTCTCTTGTTCGCCTCAGCCTCCTTCTCAGCCTCCTTTTCCTGTGGTTGTGCTTAAGTTTAAGATGAGTTCATCATGAAGATTGAGAAGAGAAAATGTGGTACCTTGGCAAGGGTGGCCCGGGTCCTCTTTTGAGTTGGAGCTGCAGTAACTTGGGGACCCGGCGCTACGTCAGAAGCCGGGTCTGTGGGGCCTGGAATAAAATTTGCTGGGTTGTCAGTAGAGGTGTCCTTGTTGGGGACTTCGCTGTTAATCAACTGAAGGAAGAGCCGGCCTACGGAGTCAAGCTCACCTTCTTCTTCTTGTTCATCGTCTTCACTCTCTGTGTCCTCTCCGTCAGGAGAGGATGTTGGGGTAAAATCCACGCTCCACCATTTGGAGTCCTGAGAAAAAGCAGTCATGATAAATAAACAGTCTATGGATGAGTTTACCGGGTTAAAGTAAACAAGATGGACTGAGTGTTTGTTTTACCGTGGGGGGTTTGTTCTTGGCACTAAATGGGGCGAGCCCGTTCAGTGCAATGGCGTCTTTCTTCTCGCCAAGTAGTCTCTTGGCATTCTTCACAAGTTGGTCGTCAGTGAGCGTCATCTCTGAATAACGCATATTGTCTGTGGTTTCGTCAGTGTACTAGCAGATTAGCCGGGTCCTGATGCTGAGTGGCTGAATGAACCAACCGATCCAGCACTTGACCAGATCTGTTCCCTTGAGACGATGGGCGAGTAAAGCTCTGGCCCGGCGAAGAATGGGCTCGAGCTTGACCCGCTCGGCGTCATCCGCGTAACTATTCATCTTGGCATCATATGTTAAACCCGAGTTTCGGAAAGTCGGGTAACGGGCATCATCAGATTCTGGAGAGGTGTCTTGGCAGTAAAAATAAGTGTTTTGCCACCCCTTAGGGTGGCTGGCTAGAAGGAGAGCCGGGAAATCGCACTCCCTTCGGCGCTGAATCGCAACTCCCCCATATGGAAGTACTTGATCCTTGCGGGAGGGGTTGCAGTAGAAGAACTCGAGGAACAGCTCGAGGCTTGGAGCCATTTGCAGATAATCTTCGCAGAACACCACATAGTTACTGATGTTCAGCATGGAGTTGGGCGCGATGTCTTGAGGCCTAAGGCCGTAGTATTTCAAGACCCGGCGAAAAAATATGGAACCCGGGGGGCGAAGGCCGCGCTGAACATGGTCGAGGAAAACCACCACTTCACCTTCCTTGGGGCTGGGGCGGATTTCTTCTCCAGCAGCGCGCCATTGGATCTCATCCTTTGGAGGAAGCTCGCCGCAATTCACATATTCTTGCAGCATCAAGGTCGTCACTGTGGATTTGGTCCAGTTGACCTGAGTAGCAGCAGGGGTGGCGGAGCCAGACGCACCGGCGCTGGCGCTGTGGGGCTTTTTCGCGAGCTTCTTCGCCGCGCGGGGAGCTCCGGCCTTGGCTTTATCCTTCACCATGGCTGAGAAGCTTTGAGGTTCTCTGAGCGCAACAATGGAGGAGTGAAACCCTAGTTCTAGATGTGGATACATAGAGAAGGAAATGCAAAGTAAATCTGTGCAAGATTTAAGTTGAAATCAGGTGCGGAGCACGCATGCATGGGAAAAACGTACCTGTAGATCTTCTTGCGAGAGATTGAAGAGCTCGATTTGAGATCGTATCTGCGGCTGCTACAGTGCGCGCGCGAGGAAGAAGATGAACTTGGTGGGGAAAAATGACTGTGGTGTCTCCTGGCCTTCTATTTATAGGCGCAGTGAAAACCCTAAGGGTGTTGTGGTAAAAAGGGAAAAGATAAGGGTCTTTGACTAAAAGTCAACGACAAACAGAATGAGTTAATTACGGAGTATTAAATGATAAGATCGCGATTAAAATGGATAAGGATGGAGTTATAGTTGGGAGATAGTTTTCGCTAAGTGTTGGGTGAGAGACCCGGAGACATCTGACCTAGTGTGAGAAAGCCGGGTTATGGTATGACCCGCCAAGAAGAATTGGCCCAGTTAAGCAGAAAGTTAAAATAGTGCATTATATGTATTTGTTGTTTTTGTATTTCAGGTGGTTAACCCGGCAAGCCAGGGTACCAGCATTGATCAAGGAAGCGACACAAAGTTGGAAGCAAAGCATGGCAACCTGGTTACCTGGTTAACCTGGGGGCTACTGATGGAGGGATAATAACCCGGTAGGCCCATGAAGAGGGAAACGTGACCCGCTAGGAAGGAGGCCCGGTCAGGCCAGTTAGCCCTCAGCACGGGCCGGGTTATGTTTCTGGGCCGGCATCTTGGCGGTGACCCGGCTAAGGAAGGTGACATTCTGGAAGGTACAAGAGGCGGTTCGAGAGGCGGTTCAAGACTTGGAATGCACGAAGAATAAAGGAGCTAGGATGGGACTTGGAGTTCGGGTAGAACCCGGCTCTATTGTGTACGCGGTCAGAGGGCCCGGTATCTATATAAACCGTCCCCTGAGCCATAGCTAGCAAGACTTTCATAATCCCCAAGCCTTAGGCGAGAGAACCATCGAGAGACACACAAGATTTGTAACCTAGATCGAGATCCGGCTCTGTTGTCGTAGCCGGATTATCGAGATCGAGACCATGATTAATAATAAGATAGCAGGAAGTAGGTCTTTATCTCCAATGGAGAGGCCGAAGCTGGGTAATTCTGTGTCCCTTGCAATGCTAAACAATCTCCCAGACGCCAGTGTCGCCTTACCCAAAAACTCAAGCTACCCAAAGTAGCATCTGCCGTGTTATCTACCCCACGACAACATTCTTAGCTGCTCTGTTGGCTGGTGCATTTGCATCTTGAGTGGTCGTTTCTGACAGGATCGACGGGCACATGAATGAATATTCTCCACTATACATACATCGGCGTGTGTAAGCGTCAGGCGAGGACACACGTACTGATGTCGTTTCTTCTGTCCCGTGAAAGGCGAGGACACACGTACTAATTATCAACATACGTCGTCAGTAGGACGGGTACAGATATTTGACTGCCGCTACAGTTGGTACCTCGCTGTGTCACGTATTACGAGCCATGAGTATATCTTCTATATCTAAATAGCAATGACCCACTACAAGTAATTCTCTTAACATGCAAGGTGTCCACCTCATCAAACATCTTTGAGCAATCCTAGCCTACCACCTAAGCAAATATGCCACCTAATAAAAAGGGAAAAAAATCATCTGAGAGAATGTATATCACACCACCAGCCGGCCATATATCTTCCTTCCCCACGTCCGTACCGGTGCAGCCCATGCCTCATCCTATTCCTTAGCCCAGCCCAGTTCTTTACATCTTCACGCCAAGTGAATCTTGATCGCTATGTCTTCCTCCTCTCGATTAAATATCCACAGCGGTCCAGCCATTCCCGCAAGAAACTGTTCCTCAGGTAACTGATGGCAGAATATGAGAAGTTCTCGGCAGACTATATTATATTCCTAAGGAATCGAGTGACTACGACATATCTCTTCATTTTCTCCAAGCGAAAGTAACCCAGGGAGGTGAAGCTGTGGATAGTCTCAAGCAGTTTATTTTGGGCCGTTGAGAAGCAGGATGACACATACACGAAGCCTCTGCCGTCCTCGGGGCCGTCTCAATCCCGTCGCCGTATCAGCCCTTCAGCCTTCACGGCTGCACCCCACTGAGGTTTTCATCACGTCCATTACAGATCACCGCCACCGCACTGTTCGCCATAGGTTTGGCTGACGAGAAGAAAAATCTTTCCGATGTGCCGTCAGATATTTGGATTCACCCTGCACTGCTACCCCATCGTGTCACATTTTTTATGGAATTTTTGGTTGCTACGTAATTCATCGCTTTCCTCAGAGAGGTTACAAGAAGCATTCTGATCGATTTGTTCATAGTGAAGCTTGTGGGTGGCTATGTATGTTGGGTATTTTCAGTTCCTATGAAGGACCGCTGCATAGATCATGGATGGTGTTTTCCGACCTCGAACACAGGTGACACTAACTCTATGAACCCACGTCCATGTCTTTTTCTACTTATTACCCACTTTACTTAACATATTCTTGACAAAATTATCTCTTACTCAGTTCAGCCCGACGGATCATGTTTGTATTGTGTATCATGGTAGTTTTGTATCTTCAGATATATCTCGGATGAGAATAAAGCAGAATGAAAACCCAGGCCGACTTCCATGTTCGATGTACCAAAATTCATTTGATTCACTTATAATGGTAGAACATTTCTTACAGAATAGTCATGCTCAATATACATAAATAAATATTGGATGAAGTTGATTCGCGACCGCTCTATTGCTATGATTCTCTTACGATTATTATAAACTTCTCTAACATTTCTCTTAGATTTGGTGGTACCAAGAAATGGGCAAGACTAAGGTTCTTAGCACCTACATGGTACAAAAATATGATTATATGGATATCGTTTGTTTCAACCACTTCATTTGATTCACTTATATACTTCCATCTTACTGAACTTTCTCAAATTTAATCATGAAACAATGACTGCTACAAATTGCCGCAACAACGTGCGGGGCATCATCTAGTTTTCTAAGTAGCACTTAATCAAATTTTCAGCCACTAATGGCCCTTAAAAATCTGGTCCTTTCAAAAAACGCCACTTTAAAAGGTGTTCTGAAAATCTCAGAACCCCTTAAACGTCATTCACTTTGACTTATCCTAAGCCCGAGAAACTAAAAAAATGCTAAGTGATTTGAAATAAGTCATTTGATATGATGTTTTTCAGTCGCAGAGGCTATGAGAAATTCACAATACGCCATTGACGTTGGCATGTATGATAGTCAGGAGGCTTTGAGACTTAAAAACGACATATCAAATGGCTTATTGCAAATGATTTAATCTTTTTTGATTTCTCTGGTTAGGGATAAGCTAAAATGAATATAGTGTTTTTTGAGATTATGAGAGACTCCGAGATTTTTACAACGCCAATGCAAATGACGTTTCTGAAAAGGATCAGATATGGCTGAAAGTTTTTCGACAAGGCATTAGTGATTGAAAAGTTTGCTTAAGGGCAGGGGCGGAGCTACGTGCAATGAATGGGGTCAATTGACCCCGGTGACCAAAGAAAATCCTTAATAATTTAGTGAGAATTAGTCATCACTAGTGCAAGATGACACCGATGCCATGGAGATGACCCCAGCGCTCTCCTGGGCTGGCTCCGTCCCTGCTTAAGGGATATTTAAGAAAAAAGATACGAGCCATGACCAAGCGCATGACAATGCTTATCATGGATTCACGGAAGTGTCTGATACTCTGATGGGTCGTCCCACGCAACAGTAGGTGCGAACTGAGTTTTTCTTCTTAAAGAAAAGCACCGATGTAGCGTACGTGAAGGTGCATGAGCATGATGCCTCTCAATGTTTGTTTTTCATAACAAATAAAAGCACGATTGTGGATGTTGTAGCAAGATTGTTAGCTGAGACAGCCTCGAGCAACCCAATTATCAGGCTTTGTAGTTCTGATATTGGCCAACCTGAGTTTGGGCCGTCATCCAGGGGTTTCATTTGGACAAGTTCTCAGACACAATACAAATAGGAGCAAGTCTTTCCCTCCTCCGTGATGGTCGGAACCTGGATAAAATCCTTCTGTCTATGCACCAATATACTCACAGTGACCTTCCTCCCACCTTTTCATCACGATAGCCAGCCCTGCGCACTTGAATTCTCTTGACATGGACCCACTGCAACTGTTCAAGATATCTTCCGATATTTCGATAAATCGGGCGATTTATCGCTTTTTAGTGTCAGACCGATAAGATAAATGGGACAATATGCCGATAAATCAGCCGATATACCGTCCACTTTACCTCTTATCTTGGGTCGACCGATAAGTTCTCGATAAGCGATATCCCTAACATTGCCCATAGCAGGAAAGAAATTTTCACAAAGATATTGCAATACTACATACTTTTTGTTGTGCATGTGGGGAGGCATATAATACAATGGTCTAACATTCGAGATTTTGTGTTTTATGAAGATCGACTGTCGGGGAGTGGTCTCCTTTCCCCCAAACGGCTGATGCTCAACATTGTCCATGGTTACTTCTATGTGGACCAAGTTGCAAAACATTTAAAATTTGCAAGTTCACAATATTGTTCGATAAAAAAATTGAATGGTCATAGTTTTTGGCTTAGAGAAAAACTGAGATGGACAAAGATACACCAACGATATCTCTCACAAAATATGTGTGTTAGGTATTTACGTCCTAGAGCTATCTAGTTATCAAAAATAAATTAAGATATTGTGAGTGCATCTAAATTCTCCATAGTCATGTGAGCCGAATAATTTATTCCAATGGATAACATTTTTTGTTTTTGTCTTGCCATTGCTAGACTAAACGAAATTGAACTGGAAATGTTTCTTAATGTGCAATGACTAAAATTAAAATGAAAAACTCATTAAATTTGTGCTAAAAATCATTTTGATATTAAATTTTGTCCAAGCGTATTTGCAATGATACACCTTAGAATTGTAAGATGAAACAATGTATAATAAAATCAAGAAACACTTTATAAAACTAACATTTTTAAGTATAACAAATGAAAGGCTATATCAAAATAAAAAAGTAAAGATAATTAGTATAAAAGTTTGACCAATTAAGGAATAAATGAGCATCAAATCTATAAATTCATTGAATTGTTTTTTACGCAATTCACCATCTCGATCTCCGCTACCTCAAATGAAGAAGAAAATGGTCGTTTCAGTAATTCTTTCTCTCCATGTCTTGATATGTTCCTCCTTTTTTAAAACTATGTATGATAATTAGAAAGTTTGGCTTAGAAATTTCACAAATATTTTGGGGACCAAAGGATCAGTGTTGTCACGGGGCAGAAGAATATGTTAAGGAATTAAGACTTAGTCACCTTCTTTTATCCACACCCACACGTATAGAAATCCACAAAAGTGTAAAGAGAATCACATGAAGGAAGAATGTTTTGGTGACCAAATGATCAGTGGTACCTTACACGCACAAGAGAATACAAAGAAATGCAAAATGTACATCCCAAAGCAAGCAAGAAAGAAAAAAAGTTAATCTAATTCTAATTTGCAGGCCGGACAGCCAACAGTTCCAGTCAAGAATTTATCTTCCCGCTTCAGTACGAGAGTCATGATACGTTTCAAACGTATCTATAATTTTTTATGTTCCATGCTGATATTATACCAATTGTTACATGTTTTGCATCCACTTTATGTCGCTTTTATACATTTTTGGGGACTAACCTATTAACAAGATGCCGAAGTGTCAGATCTTGTTTTCTGCTTTTTTTGTATTTGATAACCCACAAGTATAGGGGGTGTATCGTAGTACTTTCGATAAATAAGAGTGTCGAACCCAACGAGGAGCAGAAGGTGTTGACAAGCGGTTTTGATGAAGGATTCACTGTAAATGCTCTCAGACAAGTTTTTAGGAGTTTTTGATATGACAGATAAATAAAGTACAAGTAAATAAAATGCAGTAATAATAGTTGCAGCGAGTGGCCCAATCCTTTCTACAGCAAAGGACAAGCCGCTTGTTGTACTTATAATGACCAAACGTTCTTGAGGACACACGGGAATATTGTCAAGTGCTTTCGCTTCATATAGTTGATTAATCTTCATTGTTTTGATAAGTGTTGTGTGGGTGAACCTATGCTAATGCACCGCCCTTCATAGGACTAATACATACTTGTGATTATACCCCTTGCAAGCATCCGCAAATACAAGAAAGTAATTAAGTTAAACTAACAACAGCCTTAAACTTTGAGATCCAGCTATCCCTCATGCATCGATATACCAACGGGTCTTCAGGTTTCTGTCACTCCGGCAACCCCACAGTTGGCAAACGAATACACAATGCATTCCCCTAGGCCCATAAAGGTGAAGTATCATGTAGTCGACGTTCACATGACACCACTAGAAGAATAACACCACAACTTAAGCATCAAACCATTAAATATTACTCAACATAGTTCACTACTAACATCAAGACTTCTCCCATGTCCTCAAGAACTAAACGAACTACTCACAAGACATCATACGGAACATGATCAGAGGTGATATGATGATGAATAACAATCTGAACATAAACCTTAGTCCAATGGTTTCACCCAATAGCATCAATAACAAGAGTAATCAACACCGGGAGAGTTTCCCCTATGAAATAGACAAGATTCAACCCTAGATGTTATAACGGAGACGGAGTGCAGCAGCGGTGATGATGGTGTTGGCGGTGGAGATGATGATGATGGCGACGATTTCCCCCTCCGGGAGGGAATTTCCCCCGGCAGATTTCTTCCTGCAGGGGAGCTTTTCGCTCTCTGGTGTTTTCCGCCTCATGGAGGCGGCGGAATATTTCGATGGCCCTCCCCCGTGTGTTACGGTTCCGAGGGGGTCAAGTACGCGAAGGGGGAACAGCTAAGGTGGGCCAGGGTCCCCAAACCACCTGTCGGCGTGGCAGGGGCCCCACCGCACCAAGGGGTGAGGAGGGCCCACCATGGCCCATCTCAGCTCCCCCTTTTGGCCTCCTCCATCTTCTGGTAAAATAGGAACTTCCATATGTCTCCTTCGATTTATTGATCTTCAGAAATAGTGCATCTCGACGGTGCTTTTTCCAGCAGAATCCTGACTCTGGTGTCCAATTCTCCATTATTCATCAAACATGCAAAATAGGTAAAATAACATAAGTAACACTTCTAAATATGAAATATATCGATGAATAGCAGTAAATTATGATATAAAATAGTGATGCAAAATGGACGTATCAGTATTTAGGACTGGGCACCCCATTTGCCAGCTCTTTTTGCAAATTGTTGGATAAGCGGTGTATATGCCACTAGTCCATTGGTGAAAGTCTGTTTGACAAAAGTGCTAGAGAAACTCTACAGAACCCTCATGAGCTAATAAACAGTGACACAAAACTAGGAGTAATAAGTTTTGAATAATTTAAAGGTAGCACATGAAGTATTTACTTGGAATGGCGCAAAATACCATATAGTAGGAAGTTATGGTGGACTCGAATGGCAATGGTTTGGCTCAAGGTTTGGACGTATGAGAAGCATTCCCTCTCGATACAGGTCTTTGGCTAGCAAGGTTATGTAGCAAGCATAAGAGTTGAGGGATACAAACAATTATACAAGTGATAAGAATAATCATGCAATCTTCCTTAGAAGCACAAATAGTTTAACTTAAGAATACTAAGCTTATGAGCTACAAAGAAAGAAAGATCATGGAATAATATATTTGCATGCACTCCCTCTCTCTACTTAAGTCTCAAAGTATTGTCTACTACTGACCAATGCTAAGTTTGCCAAAACCAAAAAGATTAACTTGGTGCTCTAAAAAGTGATCCCTATACTAACAACAAGGTTATCAATATGAAAGAGAATTGCAAGCTAAAATAAAGTATGCAGAAAGTAAATGATAAAACTTCTCATTAATATTTCATAACGGCAACTCACACCAAGGGATACATAGATAACCAACTAAAAGAGAGATACTTCCACATTGCAAACCATCATATAAGATAACTTCCCTACTCACGATATGACTTTATGGAAAAGTAAAAGGTAAAGATAATGGTGTGATACCGCGGCACTCCCCCAAGCTTGGAACAAACCAAGGGGATGCCAATACTTATGATGAATTACTCCTTCGGTGGTGGTGGTGAATTGTCCTCATCATCAGACTTCCAGGGAAGGGGTTTCCCATCAACAAAGGACGACTTGGATTCGATTATCCTGAAACTAGCAGCAGCGCTTATGTTTTTAAACCGAGTTTCATACTCACAGTTTTGATTCTGGACATCATAGAGTTGCGCCTGCAGTTTGTTGGTGGTGTTGATGAGGTGAAATATGTCTTCCCAGAGTTGTGCAGTCTCCTTCTTATGTTCAGCGACCAGCGCGGACACCATTGAGTGGAAGACTCCCACTTCACGTTCCGCCAGCTTTTTGTATGTGAAGACCTCTTGCTCCAGCTTCTCCATCCTGGCTTCCAGGCTCCCTTCTCCTTTGGGTCCTCGCACGTCTTCCGTCTGCAGCTTTCCATCAACCATCTGCGACTCCTTGGGATGCATCTTCAGCTCATCCATGTATGGGGTGACGACGTTCACAAAGAAACTGTCCTTTGGAGGCTTCGATGAAGACATGGCAGCTCTAGATCTGAAAACAATATCTGGACAGAAACAGCTCGAAACGAAACACGATGAAAAGGCGAGATACGAACCTCGGGGGTTCGGGTGAGTTATATAGCAAAAAGTTTTACAACATAAGGAAGGTACAGGAGGAAACCTGATCGGAGACGAGCTCCGGGGTGCTCAAACCACCAGGCGGCGCGGCTGGGGGCCCACCGCGCCGACCTATGGTTTGGGCACCACGGGTGCCGTCTCCCATCCGGTTCGGTCTCTTATTTTTCCATATTTAATAAAAACGACGAAAATATCTTCTAGAAAGTTATTCGCGAAACTTTTCTTACCGAAACTGTTACCTATTCGAATCGAATTCTGCAGTCCCAGAAAAATGTTCTTCAATGAAAGTTTCCGGAGTCACCACTTTAATTGTATCAACCTCTTCATTAATAGAATCTCCAGAAATATAATGCTTGAGTCTTTGACCATTTACCACTTGTGTAGAGTTATCTTTCAATGAAGCAATTTTTATTGCACCTGAACGATACACCTCCACAATAACAAATGGTCCTTCCCATTTTGAGAGTAACTTTCCTGCAAAAAATCTGAGACGAGACCTATACAATAGAACTTTCTCACCAACATTAAATTCTCTTTTAAGAATTCTCCTATCATGCCATCTCTTAACTTTTTCTTTAAAGAGTCTAGCATTTTCATAAGCCTCACTTCTCCATTCATCTAAAGAACTTAAATGCAACAACCTTTTCTCACCGGCAAGTTTAAAATCTCTATTAAGTTCTCTCACTGCCCAATAAGCTTTGTGTTCTAATTCTAAAGGCAAGTGACAAGCTTTACCATAAACCATTTTATAAGGAGACATGCCCATGGGGTTCTTATAAGCAGTTCTATAAGCCCATAAAGCATCATTTAACTTACTAGCCCAATTTTTTCTAGATTTATTAACAGTCTTTTGCAAGATAGATTTAATCTCCCTATTTGACAATTCTACTTGTCCACTAGTTTGAGGATGATAGGCTGAAGCAATTCTATGATTAACACCATATTTAGCAAGAGTCTTTCTAAAACCACCATGGATAAAATGAGAACCTCCATCAGTCATAAGATATCTAGGTACACCAAACCTAGGAAAAATGACATCTTGAAGCATTTTTAAAGAGGTCTCACCATCAGCACTTTTAGTAGGTATAGCTTCTACCCATTTAGTGACATAATCAACAGCAACAAGTATATGAGTATTACCTTGTGAAGAAGGAAAAGGACCCATGAAGTCGAATCCCCAACAATCAAATGGTTCAATAACAAGAGAATAACTCATAGGCATTTCATTGCGTCTAGAGATATTACCAACCCTTTGACATTCATCACAAGATAAAATAAACTTTCTTGCATCCTTAAAGAGGGTAGGCCAATAAAAACCTGATTGTAGAACTTTCTGCGCAGTTCTATCTCCAGCGTGATGCCCTCCATAAGCACTTCCATGGCATTTCCTCAGTATTTCCTGTTGTTCATATTCAGGAACACATCTTCGCATAATACCATCGACTCCTTCTTTATATAAGTGTGGGTCATCCCAAAAGTAATGCCGCAAGTCATAAAAGAATTTCCTTCTTTGCTGAGCTGAAAAGGTTGGAGGCAAGTACTTGGAAACAATAAAGTTAGCATAATCAGCATACCAAGGACTATCTCGCGAACTTACACTTATTGCAGCCAATTGTTCATTTGGAAAGCTATCATTAACAGGAATAGGATCATAAGGAATGCTTTCCAATCTAGACAAATTATCAGCAACAGGATTTTCAGCACCTTTTCTATCTATGATATGCAAATCAAATTCTTGCAAAAGAAGTACCCATCTAATAAGCCTTGGCTTAGCATCTTTCTTTTCCATAAGGTATCTAATTGCAGCATGATCAGTATGAATAGTGACTTTCGAATCAACTATGTAGGGTCGAAATTTGTCACAAGCAAAAACTACAGCTAGAAATTCTTTTTCAGTAGTGGCATAATTCTTTTGAGCAGAATCAAGAGTTTTACTAGCATAATGAATAACATTTAACTTTTTATCTACTCGCTGCCCAAGAACAGCGCCTACAGCATAATCACTAGCATCACACATAATTTCAAAAGGTAAATTCCAATCAGGTGGTTCAACTACAGGAGCGGTGATTAAAGCCTTTTTCAAAGTTTCAAAAGCTTCCTTACAATCATCATCAAAAACAAAGGGTACATCTTTTTGAAGAAGATTAGTAAGAGGCTTGGAAATTTTAGAGAAATCTTTAATAAACCTCCTATAAAAACCAGCATGACCAAGAATACTACGAATACCTTTAACATCTTTGGGACAAGGCATCTTTTCAATTGCCTCCACTTTAGCTCGATCAACTTCAATACCTCTTTCAGAAATTTTATGTCCAAGAACAATTCCTTCATTAACCATAAAGTGGCATTTCTCCCAATTAAGAACAAGGCTAGTTTCTTCACATCTCTGCAAAACTTTGTCAAGGTTGTGCAAACAATTATCAAAGGAAGTTCCATAGACGGAGAAATCGTCCATGAAGACTTCCACAATTTCCTCACAAAAGCCATGAAAAATAGCAGACATGCATCTTTGAAAAGTAGCAGGAGCATTACATAAACCAAAAGGCATACGTCTATAAGCATAAGTTCCATAAGGACAAGTAAAAGTAGTTTTCTCTTGATCTTGCGCTCTCACAGCAATTTGAGAAAACCCAGAATACCCATCAAGGAAACAAAAGTGAGTTTTCTTGGACAACCTCTCAAGCATTTGATCAATAAAAGGCAAAGGATAATGATCTTTCTTAGTTACTTTGTTAACCTTTCTAAAATCAATGCACATCTATAACCAACTACTACTCTTTGAGGAATTAGTTCATCATTTTCATTAGGAACAACGGTAATTCCTCCTTTCTTAGGAACGCAGTGCACAGGACTTACCCATCTACTATCAGCAATAGGATAAATAATACCAGCTTCAAGAAGTTTTAATACCTCATTTCTTACCACTTCTTTCATCTTGGGTATTAAACGACGCTGATGCTCAACAACAGGCTTTGCATCAGGTTCCATGTTGATGGCGTGCTGACATATAGTAGGAGAAATTCCCTTCAGGTCATCAAGAGTATATCCCATAGCTCCGCGGTGTTTCCTCAACACTCCCAATAACCTTTCCTCCTCTGTACCTGAAAGTTTAGAGCTGATAATAACAGGATATATTTTCTTATCATCAATATAAGCATATTTAAGATTATCAGGCAGAGGTTTCAAATCAAAAACAGGATCCTCCTTGGGTGGCATTGTGGTACCCAAATCTTCCACAGGTAAATTGTGTTTGAGCATAGGTTGACGAAGGAATACTTCATCAAGCTCATTCCTTTCTTCCCTGAAGTTCTCACTTTCATGATTCTCCATATGTTGCTGCAAAGCATTGTTAGGAGCAAGAACAATAGATGCAAGTTGAGCAATTTCAAAATCCTCACTAGGCAATTCAGTTTCATAAGGTGCTTTAGCAAATTTAGAGAAATTGAATTCATAAGATTCACCAGCAAATTTAGTAAAGATTTTCTCTTTCTTACAATCTATAACAGCACCACAAGTATTCAGAAAAGGTCTACCAAAAATAATAGGACAACTATCATTGGCAGCCGACCCAAGTACAAGAAAATCAGCAGGGTATTTAGTCTTACCACAAAGGACTTCGACATCTCTAATGATACCAATTGGAGAGATAGTTTCCCTATTAGCAAGCTGAATAACCACATCAATCTCTTCAAGTTTACAAGGAGCAATTTCGTGCATAATTTCCCTGTAAAGCTCATAAGGAATAGCACTAGAACTTGCACCAATATCACATAAACCATAATAGCAATGATCACCTATCCCAACAGAAAGCACAGGAACACTAGACTTCCTAGAACTTTTAGGATGTGAGACAATATTAGAAGCATCCTCACAAAAGATAATGTGTCTATCTTCTAAATTTTCAGTGACAAGATCTTTAACCAATGCTACAACAGGTTCAACAGTTATTTGCTCATCAGGTTTGGTAGTTTTCTTATTACTTTTACTAACAACACCAGTTATGATAGTATGTTCCTTAATCTTATTAGGAAAAGGAACTTTTTCAATATAAGGTTCTGGAATAATGCGATCAGCAACATTAACCTCAACACCTTTAGTGTCGGAGAATGACTCCCATGAAACGGGGGCAGTCACACTCGCGAAGAGAGTTCGTGTAAGGGGCTGAACGCGACGTCAATCAACCCTCATCCGGCGCGGCGACACTGCTCGTCGTACCTGAGGAGGGACATCACAGCAGAGAGAGACACGGCGCGTACCCAGGTTCACGGCCCTCTTGTGGAGGTAAAACCGCTACGTCCTGCCTGTCTGTGTTGCTGCCTGTAGAGGTTACAGTACAGCGTGCTTGCCGAGGGCACAGCTATGGCAATGGCATGTACAAGGGGAGGGAAGCTACTGTCCTCTTCTCCCTTGCGCGCAAGTAGCTAGACTAGGAGTAAAATGTGTTCGATCCCCTGCTACGGTGGTGCACCAGCTCCTTTTATAGGCGCCCCGGGCCTCCTCCCTGTCCTTCTGCAGCGGAGGGGCTACCACATGGCGACAACGGTCGGGAGCACGGTGCACAGCTGCTTGGGCGTCCATGAGCACGGTCCATGGGCACAAAAGCTGAGGCCGCAGCAGAGAGGCCGCCGTCCATCCAGGACGGCCAGCTGCTGCCGCAGAGGAGCGGGGGAGTCCCCACGGTGACGTCGCGTTTGGCGCGTAGCGTCGGCCTGCTCCCTTATCACCAAAGAGGAAAGCATGGTGGTCTGCGCCATCGCCCCAAATTTGTTGACTCCTTTATCACCAAAGTGGGACTGTAGCTCCGTCGTCACCCTGCGCAGAGGCGCGGTCACTCTGCGGCCGCTGCGGAAGCCATGTGCGCTCCGCAGAGCTTGCTTTACAGTGAAGGTACCCTCGCGTGGGCGGGAACGCCCTGTGGAGGATTCTGCGTTGACTTCCCTTCAGGGAAAACTTCCTTGGAGAGGGGGCAGCGGAGTAGAGGCTCCACAGGCCTTAGCTGCCTCCTCAGGCCTCCGCGAGGCGATTCTGCCCCGCGGGCTCCCCAGGCTTGCAGTCCTGGTCCTTGGCGAAATTCACTCGCCGAGTGTTGAGGGTTATAGAGGCCTGGCCCAGTACACCCTGGTTCTTACTGGGCTGACAGTAGCCCCCGGGCCCATGACGGGCACGACGCGGTCCAGGGGGCGCAGGCGAAGCGGCATGGGCCCAAAGTGTCCGGCCGGCCCGAGACACGTGGCGAGCGGTTGCTGCGTCTCGGCTTCTCCGGAGGAGGTGGGCGTCGTGGCGGGACCCACCACGCCTCGGAAACCGTCCTGAGGTGATATAAAGCCTGCCGCGGCTGCTCGGGCAGCAGTTACGCTGCATTTATGCCCTTTCCTTCTTGCATACACCTCCGGCGCTCCACTGCTTCGGCGATTTCCGTTCTTCTCCGAGCTTTTCCGCCGCCCTTCCTTCGCGAGCCATGGGCCCCAAGAAGGGCAAGGCGGCGATGGTGGAGGCCTCCGCCGAAGCGCAGCAGGAGGAGGAGCTTGCGCCGGCTCTTATCGCACTCGCGTCTCCACAGCGGAGGCGCTGGATAGGCTGAAGGTCCTCATCGCTGGGAGGAATAATGAGCATGGCGCCAGCGGTGTCAAGGCGGCGCGCTTCGGCAAGCTGGCGGCGGGGTGGTATCCCATTTTCGTCCACACGCTGTTCGCCGGCTTGGTGCCGCCATTCTCTCCCTTCCTTGCGGAGGTGCTGTCTTTTTATCAGATCCAGCTCCTGCACCTCCACCCGAACTCCATCCTGATTCTCGCCATCTTCGCCTACCTCTGCGAGGCGTATCTGGGAGTGATGCCTTCCGTGGCCTTCTTCCGGAGCTTCTACGCGCTCCGCAACACGGCGCCCGGCGAGCGATCTGGGTGCGTGTCCTTCCGCATCGCAGACGGGATGGGCGCCGTCTACATCCCCATGTCGTGGGATGGCGACAAGGCCGTCACGAGGGTGACAAAGAAGGTGGAGGACTTCCGCCAGAAGTGGGTTCTCGTCGACGCCAAGGAGCGGAACGTCTTCTTCGATGAGCCTGAGGCGCCGCCGCTGAAGAACTCAAATTGGTCCAGCGAGAAGTTCCAGCACCAGAAGATTGCCCACTTGGTCTCGCGCATGAAGCTCGTCCGCGAGGCTGGCCTCACGGGGCAGATGGTCGCTGAGGACTTCGTGAGGCGACGCATCGCTCCCCTTCAGGCGCACACGAAGCCGGTGTGGATGTACTCCGGCCCGGCAGACCCAATGCGCTTGCACCTCAGCACCCACGCGCCAGACGACGTCGCCTCCATCTTAGGCACGCTCTTCATCGCCCCGGAGATCCCTGTTCCGGGCACTGAGCACCTGAGGCCCCTCCACCAGCTCACTCCAAAGAAGCGCCTGGCAGTTCTGGAGATGATGCCGACGTTCACGCCAGAGGGCTTGGAGGGAGAAGAGGTGAAGGGGGCTGTGGCGCCTGTGGTGGAGGAAGACTTGTTCGGCGAGTCCTCTGCTGCTTCAGACGCCGAAGCTGACGCCGCCACAGGAGGAGTCAACCCCTCGTCAGGGGAGGCGAGCTCTTCAAAGCAGGCGGCGCCTGAGGAGGAGATCCTGAAGGTATCATCCGATGTGGACGAGGATTTTGTGGTGGCCCCATCACGACGGGCCACAGAAGAAGAAGACGAAGACGGAGAAGATAGCGGCCCGGAGGCCGCGGCAAAGCGGTGTGAGCCCCGCACTAAGGCCATCCACGACAGGGCCGCCAGAAGCCTGGAGAGCACTCCTCTTAAGAGGAAGGCTGAGGCGGCCCCTGAGGAGCCCAGCGCTGGAGCCTCATCAGGCCTGTGGCGCTCTGCCAACAAGGTGTGGGTGGACACCCGCGCCAAGCCATCTGGGTGAGTACTGTTTCTTCTTGACTTGTTCTTGCTTATCGAGAGTTCTTGCCTTTCTCGAGGATCTCACTGTCTTGATTATCAGGGATCTGGCTCATGCGAAGCGCCGCCGACTCCGCAATGCTGCGGACGTGTGGCGCGGCGCTACGCCCGTTGTTGAGGGGCCTACGGCGCCCCTTGAAGAAGCAACTGCCTCGCCACCTCCTGCCGAGAGTCTGATTGAGGAGGTGGTGAAGGCTCCATCGCCGCCGCGCCCTGATGCTCCACTGGAGCCCCCAGAGACACCCGCCGTGGAGACGGCAGGGACCAGCACACAGGCGCCGGGAGGCGCCGACGCCGAGATGGAGGAGGGAACTCCTCCGCCGCCCCCTCCAAATTCCGAGCCTGAGGGGGAGGCCACTTCTTCTGAGGCCGCAGCAGGCGAGGCTGCGGTTGAGCCACTAGTGGCTAGGCCTCCCTCGCCAACCCCCGAGGCCCACGAGGAGGTGGTCGTGGAGAACAACGATGCACAAGACGGTGGGGGCCCGCTCCTGGGGCCCCGTGTTGACCCTGGTCCAAGCACTGTGCTTTCAGCACCAGAGGCTGGCGCTGGGGTGGAGGACGCTGCGCCACGTGAGGGCTCTTGGGCCTTGGTCTTGAGCGACCGGAGCCGGAGCAGCGCGTGCCGCCAAGCTGCCCTCCGCTTGGTGAGGGGCACCCTAGACAGGCTAGAAGCCCAACTTGCCCTTGAAGAGGCGGAGCTTGGCAGGAGGTACGACGCCCTCGCTTCTGACTGGGCCCGCTTCTTCGAAGTCAGGCGGCGGAGGGGCTCTGACGACCAAGCCCTTCAGGCGCAGCGCGACGAGGCGACGCGGCAGGCCCAGGAGATCCGCGAGAACGCGGAGCGCGAGGCGCAAGGGGCCTTGGCGCCGGTCCAGGCGGAACGCAAGGCGGCTGCAGAGGATCGGGAGGCGGCTGTGGCGGAGCGCCAGGCTGCAGCCTCAGACCGAGCGACTATCGAGACCTCCCTCGCCGACCAGTGCAAGGAGCTGGCCAGCCGCGAGGAGAAGATAATTGCTGAAGCTGAGGTGGTGAGGAAGTCTCTGGAGCAGCATCGTCTGTCCCTGGAGGCTCGCGAGCAGGCCATGGCGACACGCGAAGCTGAGGTGCTCAAGCGTGAGGAGAAGCTGGAGCAGGCGGAAACAGACATGAACACAGAACGTGAGGCCCTGGAGTCCCGCGAGAGCAGCTTGGCTGAGGCCATGGGCAAGCACGACAAGGAGGTGGAGCGGCACCGGGAGCTTGTGGAGAGACCAACCAGAAGCTTGCCGTGAAGAAAAAGGAGGCGGAGGCGGAGGCCCTCGCCAAGCAAAAAGAGTACCGCACTGCTGTCACACAGGCCATCTCCCGGAGTACGCTGGGAAGTTCAAGAAGCAGGAGGACGACTTCCAGAGAAAACGCAGGGAGCTCGGCAAGCGCATCCGCCAGCTGGAGGAGTGGAACGCCAACTTGAAATCCTCGCTGAGGCGCGCCAAGGACGCTCATCTCCGCACGGAACAGGCCCTCGAGCGCTCTGAGCAGGACCTCACAGCCCTGATGGCAGACATGCAGGAGTTGAATGCGCAGGTGGCCCCTGTTGTGGAGAGGGTCGAGGAGGCTGAGCAGAGCGCGGTGGCGGCACGGGTCTAGACGCAGCAGCGGGAGCGTATGTTCCGGTCTCTGGTGACGCGCGGAACGCTCTTGCTGCGAAGCTGGGGGTGGATGCTCCTGCCGTCCCTGTCCACGGGAACGCCGACGTCGCCACGTATCTGGCCTACTTCGACCAGCTCTTCTCCGTCCTTGAGGGCCCTGTGGCGGAACTCGACAATGTTGTCGACGAGGAGTGCCGCAAGCTCCTGCTGGTGGCGGTCGAGCGCGTCTTCGACAAGGTCGCCTGTCTCGAGAGTGCGCGGACGTATGTGGCGGCTGTGGTAGCGTCGCCGGTCTTGCTGGTACTTTGCCGCTCTGAGGGCGGCTCGGCGGCGCAACCCGTCGAGGAACAGCAGGTCGTCGTTGTGGAGGTCTTCTTGATTGTCCTCATTGAAGGCAAGGACCCTTGCGGACCCGTGCTTGATCTCTGTGGGGAGGACTGCTTCGGCTCCATACACCAGGGCGAATGGCGTCTCACCAGTGGGCTTTGTAGGGTTCGTGCGGGTGGACCAGAGCACGGAGGGGAGCTCATCGATCCAGCCCTTGCCATAGCCCTTGAGGCGGTTGAAACTTCTCGTCTTGAGGCCCTTGAGGACCTCAGCATTTGCTCGCTCGGCTTGACCATTGCTCTGTGGGTGAGCTACCGAGGCGAAGCAGAGCTTGGTGCCGAGGCTCTCGCAGTAAGCCCTGAAGATGCCGCTGGTGAACTGTGAGCCATTGTCGGTGATGATGCGGTTTGGCACACCAAAGCGGCAGACCAGGCCTCTGATGAACTTCACGGCTGCCCTGGCTGGGATGGTGCGCACCGCTTCAACCTCTGCCCATTTGGTGAACTTGTCCACAGCCACGAAGAGGAAGCGGTAGCCCCCTTGCGATCTCGGGAAGGGTCCAAAGATGTCCAGCCCCCAGACCGCGAACGGCCATGAGAGCGGGATGGTCTGGAGTCCCAGTGCAGGCTGATGGACTTGCTTGGCGTGGAACTGGCATGCATCGCAAGACTGAATGATGGTGACGGCATCTTGAAGCACTTGAGGCCAGTAGAAACCGCTCCTGAAGACCTTGCCAGCGAGGGTGCGCGCGCAGGAATGGTGGCCGCACTCTCCACTGTGTATGTCCCTGAGGAGCATGCGTCCTTCCTCAGGAGGCACACACTTGAGGGCAATGCCATTTGGGCGCTTGCGGTATAGGTCTTCCTCAAGGATGTAATAGGATTTCGCTTGTCGAGCGACTCGTTCTGCCTCTGCGTCTTCCTCGGGAAGGACTCCTTTTAGCAAGTAGTCCTTGAGCTCGTCAACCCAGCCTGTTTCTTGGTGCACCATGGTCAGCATCAGACGTTCCCCTGAGGACGGGCCACAGTTGGGTGCGCCACCTGTGGGAGGTGGTGGGAGTACTTCGTTTGTGCTTGTAGCTGGTGCTTCTAGCGGCTGCTTTATGGACGCCTTGGAGAGCCTCTCTTCAAAGACACCTGCGGGCTGGGCCTCCCTTCGCGATGCGCGCTTGGCGATGTCATCTGCTTCCTGGTTCTCCTTGCGCGGGATGTGCATGAGCTCCATGCCCCTGAAGTGCTTCTCGAGCTTGCGGACCTCTTCAAGGTAGGCAGCCATATGGCTGTCTTTAGGGGTGTAGCTCTTGTTGGAGAAGTTGACCAGGAGCTGGGAGTCGCCTTTGATGAGTAGGTGCTTGACACCGAGGGCAATGGCAGCTCTGAGCCCGGCGAGGAGGCCTTCATATTCAGCGATGTTGTTGGAGATCTTGTCCATCGTGAAACACAACTGGATGGCATAGTAGAGCTTGTCGCCTTTAGGTGAGGTCAGGACAACGCCAGCGCCTCCGTTGCGGCAGGAGAAAGCTCCATCGAAGTGCATGGTCCAGTGGCTTGGCATTGTATCTCCAGGCGGTACAGTTTCTGCTTCGGGAGGCTCTTCAGGAGTTGGGTCTGTCCATTCGGCGACAAAATCTGCCAGTGCTCTTCCTTTGATGACCCTTGTGGTGTCGAAGCGCAAGTTGAAAGGCTGCAGCTCGATGTTCCACCCTGCTACGCGATCAGTGGCGTTGGGGTTGCGCAAGATTTGCTCCAGGGGGAATGATGTGACCACCGTGATAGGGTGGCCCTGGAAGTAGTGGCGCAGCTTCCTGGAGGCGATGAGCAGGGCGAGAAGGAGCTTCTGCTGCATAGGGTACCGCTCGCGAGCATCTCTTAGCACAGTATTGACATAGTAGACAGGATGCTCGACAAGGGTTGTGGAGGGTGACGCGGCGTTGGCTCCCTCGAGAGACTCCTCAGGCCCTTTGGCGAGGTTTCTTGTGGAGGAGTTTCAGCAGGGGTGCCTGTAGTAGGCTTGACAGCTGGCTGTGGGTCTGGCTCTGGGCCTGGAGGGACTTTTTCCTTGTCGGGAGGCTCTGGACTTGGAGTGGCAGCACTTTTCTTGGGGAGGACTGGCTCTTCTCTTTCGACCACCAGGACGGCGCTTGCGGTTTGTGGAGTGGCGGCAAGGTACAGCTTTAGATGCTCGCCCGTCCTGGGGGCTACCATAACTGGTGCGCTAGCCAAGTACTTCTTCAAGTCCTCAAATGCCTTGTCTGCCTCTGGAGTCCACTTGAAGGTGCCGGACTTCTTCATGATCTTGAAAAATGGCAGGGCCCTCTCGCCAAACTTGGAGATGAAGCGGCCCAAGCTGGCCATGCACCCAGCTAGGCGCTGCATGTCCTTGAGGCGGCGAGGTGGCTGCATTTCTTCTATGGCCTTGATCTTGTCAGGGTTTGCTTCTATGCCGCGATGGGACACGAGGAACCCGAGGAGTTTGCCTGAAGGTACCCCGAAGATGCACTTGGCGGGGTTTAGCTTGATGTTCACCTTGCGCAGGCTGGCGAAGGTCTCCTCGAGGTCCTTCAAGAGAGTGTCTCCCTCGCGAGACTTGACTACGATGTCGTCAACATATGCCTCTGCATTTCTTCCCATCTGGGCCCCCAGGGCGATCCTCATGAGCCTCTGGAAGGTGGCGCCGGCGTTCTTCAACCCGAAGGGCATGCAAGTGTAGCAATACACGCCACAGGGGGTGAGGAATGTTTTTTTCCTCGTCCTCTTTAGCCATTTTGATCTGGTGGTAGCCTGAGAAGGCGTCCAGAAAACAGAGGAGATCACAGCCGGCTGTGGAGTCCACGATCTGATCAATCCTTGGCATGGGGTATGGGTCCTTGGGGCAGGCTTTATTTACATCAGTGTAATCGATGCAGAGCCGGCCTCCCCGTTGGGTTTTGGGACAACCACGCCATTAGAGACCCAGGTGGGGTGGGCAACTTCTCGAATAATGTCTGTTGCTTTTAACTTTTCTACTTCTTTGATGATGAAGGCTTGCTTCTCAGGGGCTTGTTTTCGTGCTTCTGCTTTCTGCGCGCGCGAAACGGGGGCAGTCACACTCGCGAAGAGAGAATGACTCCCACGAAACGGGGGCAGTCACACTCGCGAAGAGAGTTTCGTGTAAGGGGCTGAACGCGACGTCAATCAACCCTCATCCGACGCGGCGACGCTGCTCGTCGTACCTGAGGAGGGACATCACAGCAGAGAGAGACACGGCGCGTACCCAGGTTCACGGCCCCTTGTGGAGGTAAAACCGCTAACGTCCTGCCTGTCTGTGTTGCTGCTTGACGGGGCGTGCGCTTGGACACACAGCTAAGTGGTGCTCGATCACCTCCCTTGGTACGCCGGACATTTCTGACGGAGTCCATGCGAACATGTCAGAATTTGCCCGAAGGAAGGCGACGAGCGCGCTTTCCTATTTGGGAGGCAAGCCAGCGCCTATGGTGATGCTAGGTCCCGAGCCCTCAGCCCCCGAGTCGCTGGTACTCAGCGACACCTTCTTCGTAGCGGCCTGCTCCTGAGAGAATAGCTGCTTCTTCTTCTTGGGCCTCGCGAGGGGCTCCAGGTCTTCGTCAGCAGGGAACGCCATGGCAGCGGCTTTGTAGGCGAGCTCGACAGCGCGTGTAGCGTCCTGTACGTGACCATGTATGGTGATGGTGCCGCCGCTGCCAGGGATCTTGACCATGTTTAGGCGTGATGCGTGACGGCCATGAACTTCGCGAGGGCGGGGTAGCCGAGGATGGCGTTGTAGGGCAGGCCAATGTGCGCGACGTCGAAGTCGATGAGCTCGGTGCGATAGTTTTGCTGCGTGCCAAAGGTGACTGCAAGCCTCACTTGCCCCAGAGGCGAGATTGAGCCGCTGGTGACCCTGTGAAGGGCCTGGAGGGCATAAGCCACTCGTAGGGCACTTGAAGCGTCTCAAAGGTCTCGACGGAGATGACGTTCAGGCCTGCACCCCCATCAATGAGCGTTTTGCCGACGGCGATATTGTTGATGGTGGGGGTGCACACCAGCGGGAGGGTGCCTACAGTCTTGGTCGACTTGGGGTGGTCCTTGGCGTCGAAGGCGATGGTGTACTGAGACCACTTGAGGGGACGCGATGTCTCCACCCCAGGCAGCGCTGCGTTGAGCTCACGGGCGAACTGCTTGAACTGATTGTTGGACTTGGGCGCCTGAGCCCCGCCGAGGATGCACGCCATGGCGCCTCTAGGGGCCTGGTAGCCCCCAGGCTCCTCGTCAGGGAGGTTGTTGTTCTTCTCAGCGGCGTTGGCCTGAGTCCCTTGAGGCTTATGGTAGCCACCTTTGCGTCCGCCCTTGCGGTAGTTACGGCCTCTGCTGCGACCACCGCTGCCTTCTTCCTGCTCGCGCTTCTTGCTCAGCTGCTTGAGGTCGTAGCAGTTCTTTGTCGCGTGGCCGCGCCTGTTGTGGTAGATGCAGAAGGGACGGTTGTCCATCTTCTTCTCGCCATCCTCTGGAGAGTCCTCGCGAGCGTGCTTAGCGCCGGGCTCAGCAGCCAGCACAGCAGTAGGCTTGCGCTTGGCCTCGTCACGCTTCTTGTGGGCCTTGGATCCCTCTGGAGGGTCCTCTGCAGAGGCCACCTGGTGAAGAGGAGACCCTCTTCAGCCTTGGCACACTTGTCTGCGATGTCGAAGAGCTTCACGACAGAGGAGAGGGTATCGTGGATGCCGAGCTTCTCAAGCATCCTGCGGTTGGTGACGCCCTCTCTGAAGGCAGCAATGACGTGCGAGCCAGGGATGTTGGGGATTTTGTTGCGGACTTGGCTGAAGCGCTGGATGTACTTGCGGAGAGTCTCGCCAGACTTCTGGCGTACGGCGCGCAGGTCGTTGTAGGTGAGGGCGCGCTCGTACGTGCCCTTGAAGTTCCGCGACGAACTGCTTGCAGAGGTCCTCCCAGGAGTCGATGGAGTCCTCAGGGAGGTTCAGGAGCCACGACAGGGCAGAGTCCCTGAGGCGTGCGAGAACCAGTTCGCCATGACCCTGTCGTCTCCTCCCGCAGCTTGGATGGAGGTGGTGTAGAGCTGCAGGAACTCGATGGGGTTGTTCGTGCCATCGTAGCCCTTGGGGAGGTCTGGCCTGAACTTCTGCGGCCAGACGACGCGGCGCAGGTTGCGGTGAAGGCCGTGCAGCCTGTGGCGTACGTGGCCACGCCGCCCTGGAGAGCTGCGGTTTTGGCGCCCGGCCTGGCCAATTTCCTCGACGATGCGCTTCTGGAGGTCCCGCTGGCGCTCCATCTCCACCCGCGCGTCCGGCGGCGTCCGCTGCACGATTTGACAATCATGCGGCGAGGACGCGTGAGAGGCGGCTTTGTTTGCCGCAGCCGGAGTGGTCCTGGCGGAGGCGGAGGCGGAGGTGCCCCATGCGCGGCGGTGCCTGCACGCCCGGAGTTGTGGTGCACCAGGGAGCGCGAAGCTGCTGGAACCGCGCGCGGCGCAGCCGCGATGTCGACGAGGTGCTGGAGACGGCCAAGCCAGTTGTCGTGCGCCTCGGCGGTGGGGCGGTAGCGGAAGAGCTCTGCTGCCATGAGCAGCGCAGTGTTTGGGCTGGGCGCCGGGCGTCCAAGCGTGGACGCGCTTTGGCGCCGAGATGGATGCAAGGACTCAGCGTCCTCGCTGTGCTCGTGGTCGTCGTCTTCGTCGTAGCGGTCGTCCTCATCCTCGGGGTGCTCCACGCGTGGCTCCGCAGTAGTGCGCCCCGAAGCGCGGTTGGTGCGCGGACGGCCGCGCGGCCTGGTGGTGTGGACGACGGGCTCGGTCTCAGCTCTGCCTGACGCGCGCCGGTTGGCGCGAGCAGCGCGAGTGTCCGCCATGGCGCAGAGGTCGATGGAGGTTGGATGCGCGCCTCAGCCCCCTACCTGGCGCGCCAATTGTCGGAGAATGACTCCCACGAAACGGGGGCAGTCACACTCGCGAAGAGAGTTCGTGTAAGGGGCTGAACGCGACGTCAATCAACCCTCATCCGGCGCGGCGACGCTGCTCGTCGTACCTGAGGAGGGACATCACAGCAGAGAGAGACACGGCGCGTACCCAGGTTCACGGCCCTCTTGTGGAGGTAAAACCACTACGTCCTGCCTGTCTGTGTTGCTGCTTGTAGAGGTTAC
This sequence comes from Poa pratensis, assembly GCA_947311845.1. Classification (NCBI taxonomy): domain Eukaryota; kingdom Viridiplantae; phylum Streptophyta; class Magnoliopsida; order Poales; family Poaceae; genus Poa; species Poa pratensis. The sequence continues at coordinate 53,081,028 of CAMZMU010000060.1, forward strand.
AGTACAGCGTGCTTGCCGAGGGCACAGCTATGGCAATGGCGCGTACAAGGGGAGGGAAGCTACTGTCCTCTTCTCCCTTGCGCGCAAGTAGCTAGACTAGGAGTAAAATGTGTTCGATCCCCTGCTACGGTGGTGCACCAGCTCCTTTTATAGGCGCCCCGGGCCTCCTCCCTGTCCTTCTGCAGCGGAGGGGCTACCACATGGCGACAACGGTCGGGAGCACGGTGCACAGCTGCTTGGGCGTCCATGAGCGCGGTCCATGGGCACAAAAGCTGAGGCCGCAGCAGAGAGGCCACCGTCCATCCAGGACGGCCAGCTGCTGCCGCAGAGGAGCGGGGGGAGTCCCCACGGTGACGTCGCGTTTGGCGCGTAGCACCGGCCTGCTCCCTTATCACCAAAGAGGAAAGCATGGTGGTCTGCGCCGTCGCCCCCGCTTTGTTGACTCCTTTATCACCAAAGTGGGACTGTAGCTCCGTCGTCACCCTGCGCAGAGGCGCGGTCACTCTGCGGCCGCTGCGGAAGCCATGTGCGCTCCGCAGAGCTTGCTTTACAGTGAAGGAACCCTCGCGTGGGCGGGAACACCCTGTGGAGGATTCTGCGTTGACTTCCCTTCAGGGAAAACTTCCTTGGAGAGGGGGCAGCGGAGTAGAGGCTCCACAGGCCTTAGCTGCCTCCTCAGGCCTCCGCGAGGCGATTCTGCCCCGCGGGCTCCCCAGGCTTGCAGTCCTGGTCCTTGGCGAAATTCACTCGCCGAGTGTTGAGGGTTATAGAGGCCTGGCCCAGTACACCCTGGTTCTTACTGGGCTGACATTTAGATATATGAGAAACAAATTCATCTTTATATGGTTCATGATAATTTTTAAAACCCTCCTTCGGCAAACCAAAATAGGAAGCGAAGGCTTTATAAAAGTTTGCAACAATTTGAGAGTCAAGACCATAAATAGTGCTAATTTTGCGATAATCTCGAGTATCCATAAATTTTTTAACACACTCAAAGTCATAGCTTATACCTGACTCCCTACCTTTGTCATTCTCCCATCCTTCAGTGTTCTCCTGAATCCGATCAAGAAGGTCCCACTTAAACTCTTCTTTATTACGAGTGAACGATCCAGCACAAGTGGTATCCAATAAAGTTTTATCTTGAAAGGAGAGTCTTGCATAAAAGTTATCAATAATAATATTACCAGGAAGCTCATGAATGGGACATTTGAGCATTAATGCCTTCAATCTCCCCCACGCTTGAGCGGTACTCTCTCCATCATAGGGCCAGAAGTTATATATGAGGTTCCGATCCTTATGAATCTCACTTGGAGGATAGAATTTGGAGTAAAAGAGAGGTACAATTTCCTCCCATCCAAGAGAATACCCATTCTTCAGCAGTTTATACCAATGGGCAGCTTTACCAGACAGTGATAGAGAGAATAATTTCTTCTTAACTTCTCCCATTGAAATACCTGCACACTTAAATAACTCGCACAATTCATGCAGAAATAACAAATGATCTCCAGGATGGACAGTTCCATCTCCTGCATAGCGGTTATTTGTGACACGTTCAACAATTTTCATAGGAATTTTGAACGGTATTACCTGCTCATCTGACGCCTCCTCTACTACCTTAGCAGTGCTAGTTGTTTTCCCAAATAGGAATTCAAGAGAAGGCCCCTCCATAATGAGATATAGCAGCAGGCAAAAATAAAAACAGCACGTACAATAAATGTTTCCCTTACCAATTCCACTTACCAATAGCGCTACACTCCCCGGCAACGGCGCTAGAAAATAGTCTTGATAACCCACAAGTATATGGGGTGTATCGTAGTACTTTCGATAAATAAGAGTGTCGAACCCACCGAGGAGCAGAAGGTGTTGACAAGCGGTTTTGATGAAGGATTCATTGTAAATGCTCTCAGACATGTTTTTAGGAGTTTTTCATATGACAGATAAATAAAGTACAAGTAAATAAAATGCAGTAATAATAGTTGCAGCGAGTGGCCCAATCCTTTCTACAGCAAAGGACAAGCCGGTTGTTGTACTTATAATGACCAAATGTTCTTGAGGACACACGGGAATATTGTCAAGTGCTTTCGCTTCATATAGTTTATTAATCTTCATTGTTTTGATAAGTGTTGTGTGGGTGAACCTATGCTAATGCACCGCCGTTCCTAGGACTAATACATACTTGTGATTATACCCCTTGCAAGAATCCGCGAATACAAGAAAGTAATTAAGTTAAACTAACCACAACCTTAAACTTTGAGATCCTGTATCCCTCATGCATCGATATACCAACGGTGTTCAGGTTTCTGTCACTCCGGCAACCCCACAGTTGGCAAATGAATACACAATGCATTCCCCTAGGCCCATAAAGGTGAAGTATCATGTAGTTGGCGTTCACATGACACCACTAGAAGAATAACACCACAACTTAAGCATCAAACCATTAAATATTACTCAACATAGTTCACTACTAACATCAAGACTTCTCCCATGTCCTCAAGAACTAAACGAACTACTCACAAGACATCATACGGAACATGATCAGAGGTGATATGATGATGAATAACAATCTGAACATAAACCTTAGTCCAATGGTTTCACCCAATAGCATCAATAACAAGAGTAATCAACACCGGGAGAGTTTCCCCTATGAAATAGACAAGATTCAGCCCTAGATGTTATAACGGAGACGGAGTGCAGCAGCGGTGATGATGGTGTTGGCGGTGGAGATGATGATGATCCCGATGAAGTCCAGCTCGATGACGGTGATGATGGCGACGATTTCCCCCTCGGGAGGGAATTTCCCCCGGCAGATTTCTTCCTGCAGGGGAGCTTTTCGCTCTCTGGTGTTTTCCGCCTCGTGGAGGCGGCGGAATATTTCGATGGCCCTCCCCCGTGTGTTAGGGTTCCGAGGGGGTCAAGAACGTGAAGAGGGAACAGCTGAGGTGGGCCAGGGCCCCCAAACCACCTGTCGGCACGGCAGGGGGCCCCACCGCGCCAAGGGGTGAGGAGGGCCCACCATGGCCCATCTCAGCTCCCCCTTTTGGCCTCCTCCATCTTCTGGTAAAATAGGAACTTCCATATGTATCCTTCGATTTATTGATCTTCAGAAATAGTGCATCTCGACGGTGCTTTTTCCAGCAGAATCCTGACTCCGGTGTCCAATTCTCCATTATTCATCAAACATGCAAAATAGGTAAAATAACATAAGTAACACTTCTAAATATGAAATATATCGATGAATAGCAGTAAATTATGATATAAAATAGTGATGCAAAATGGACGTATCAGTATTTCAGAAAAGCTAGTCAGGAAATATTCTCGGAATTGGACGAAAATTTACGGAGGCACCTATTTTATCAGAATACACACGAAGTCTAAAGGAGCAACGAAGAGGAGCCAGGAGGGCCCCGCATGCACCTAGGGCGTGGGTCCCCCTAGCGCGCCCTGGCCACGTGTGGGCCCCTCGGGCACTCCAACCGCCGCCCTTTCGCCTACTTATTCCCTCCGATGCAGAAACCCTAAATATCCGAGTCATATTCCACGAAATGTTCCAGAGGCGCCGCCGTCGTCAACCCTAGCTCGGGAGGGTCCAGAACCTCTTCCCGGCACTCTGCCGGAGAGGTGAATCATCACGGAAGGGCTCTACGTCGCCATGCCTGCCTCCGGAGTGATGCGTGAGTAGTTCATCCTTGGACTACGGGTCCATAGCAGTAGCTAGATGGTTGTCTCTCCACTTTGTGCCATCATGTTTAGATCTTGTGAGCTGCCCTATATGATCAAGATCATAGTATTGTAATGCTACATGTTGTGTTTGCTGCTTGTAGAGGTTACAGTACAGCGTGCTTGCCGAGGGCACAGCTATGGCAATGGCATGTACAAGGGGAGGGAAGCTACTGTCTCTTCTCCCTTGCGCGCAAGTAGCTAGACTAGGAGTAAATGTGTTCGATCCCCTGCTACGGTGGTGCACCAGCTCCTTTTATAGGCGCCCCGGGCCTCCTCCCTGTCCTTCTGCAGCGGAGGGGCTACCACATGGCGACAACGGTCGGGAGCACGGTGCACAGCTGCTTGGGCGTCCATGAGCGCGGTCCATGGGCACAAAAGCTGAGGCCGCAGCAGAGAGGCCGCCGTCCATCCAGGACGGCCAGCTGCTGCCGCAGAGGAGCGGGGGGAGTCCCCACGGTGACGTCGCGTTTGGCGCGTAGCGCCGGCCTGCTCCCTTATCACCAAAGAGGAAAGTATGGTGGTCTGCGCCGTCGCCCCTTTGTTGACTCCTTTATCACCAAAGTGGGACTGTAGCTCCGTCGTCACCCTGCGCAGAGGCGCGGTCACTCTGCGGCCGCTGCGGAAGCCATGTGCGCTCCGCAGAGCTTGCTTTACGTGAAGGAACCCTCGCGTGGGCGGGAACGCCCTGTGGAGGATTCTGCGTTGACTTCCCTTCAGGGAAAGCTTCCTTGGAGAGGGGGCAGCGGAGTAGAGGCTCCACAGGCCTTAGCTGCCTCCTCAGGCCTCCGCGAGGCGATTCTGCCCCGCGGGCTCCCCAGGCTTGCAGGCCTGGTCCTTAGCGAAATTCATCGCCGAGTGTTGAGGGTTATAGAGGCCTGGCCCAGTACACCCTGGTTCTTACTGGGCTGACAGTAGCCCCCGGGCCCATGACGGGCACGACGCGGTCCAGGGGGCGCAGGCGAAGCGGCATGGGCCCAAAGTGTCCGGCCGGCCCGAGACACGTGGCGAGCGGTTGCTGCGTCTCGGCTTCTCCGGAGGAGGTGGGCGTCGTGGCGGGACCCACCACGCCTCGGAAACCGTCCTGAGGTGATATAAAGCCTGCCGCGGCTGTCGGGCAGCAGTTACGCTGCATTTACGCCCTTTCCTTCTTGCATACACCCCGGCGCTCCACTGCTCCGGCGATTTCCGTTCTTCTCCGAGCTTTTCCGCCGCCCTTCCTTCGCGAGCCATGGGCCCCAAGAAAGGCAAGGCGGCGATGGTGGAGGCCTGCGCCGAAGCGCAGCAGGGGAGGAGCTTGCGCCGGCTCTCATCGGCACACGCGTCTCCACAGCGGAAGCGCTGGATAGGCTGAAGGTCCTCGTCGCCGGGAGGAATAATGAGCATGGCGCCAGCGGTGTCAAGGCGGCGCGCTTCGGCAAGCTGGCGGCGGGGTGGTATCCCATTTTCGTCCACACGCTGTTCGCCGGCTTGGTGCCGCCGTTCTCTCCCTTCCTTGCGGAGGTGCTGTCTTTTTATCAGATCCAGCTCCTGCACCTCCACCCGAACTCCATCCTGATTCTCGCCATCTTCGCCTACCTCTGCGAGGCGTATCTGGGAGTGATGCCTTCCGTGGCCTTCTTCCGGAGCTTCTACGCGCTCCGCAACACGGCGCCCGGCGAGCGATCTGGGTGCGTGTCCTTCCGCATCGCAGACGGGATGGGCGCCGTCTACATCCCCATGTCGTGGGATGGCGACAAGGCCGTCACGAGGGTGACGAAGAAGGTGGAGGACTTCCGCCAGAAGTGGGTTCTCGTCGACGCCAAGGAGCGGAACGTCTTCTTCGATGAGCCTGAGGCGCCGCCGCTGAAGAACTCAAATTGGTCCAGCGAGAAGTTCCAGCACCAGAAGATTGCCACTTGGTCTCGCGCATGAAGCTCGTCCGCGAGGCTGGCCTCACGGGGCAGATGGTCGCTGAGGACTTCGTGAGGCGACGCATCGCTCCCCTTCAGGCGCACACGAAGCCGGTGTGGATGTACTCCGGCCCGGCAGACCCAATGCGCTTGCACCTCAGCACCCACGCGCCAGACGACGTCGCCTCCATCTTAGGCACGCTCTTCATCGCCCCGGAGATCCCTGTTCCGGGCACTGAGCACCTGAGGCCCCTCCACCAGCTCACTCCAAAGAAGCGCCTGGCAGTTCTGGAGATGATGCCGACGTTCACGCCAGAGGGCTTGAGGGAGAAGAGGTGAAGGGGGCTGCGGCGCCTGTGGTGGAGGAAGACTTGTTCGGCGAGTCCTCTGCTGCTTCAGACGCCGAAGCTGACGCCGCCACAGGAGGAGTCAACCCCTCGTCAGGGGAGGCGAGCTCTTCAAAGCAGGCGGCCCCTGAGGAGGAGATCCTGGAGGTATCATCCGATGTGGACGAGGATTTTGTGGTGGCCCCATCACGACGGGCCACAGAAGAAGAAGACGAAGACGGAGAAGATAGCGGCCCGGAGGCCGCGGCAAAGCGGTGCGAGCCCCGCACTAAGGCCATCCACGACAGGGCCGCCAGAAGCCTGGAGGGCACTCCTCTTAAGAGGAAGGCTGAGGCGGCCCCTGAGGAGCCCAGCGCTGGAGCCTCATCAGGCCTGTGGCGCTCTGCCAACAAGGTGTGGGTGGACACCCGCGCCCAGCCATCTGGGTGAGTACTGTTTCTTCTTGACTTGTTCTTGCTTATCGAGAGTTCTTGCCTTTCTCGAGGATCTCACTGTCTTGATTATCAGGATCTGGCTCATGCGAAGCGCCGCCGACTCCGCAAGGCTGCGGACGTGCGGCGCGGCGCTACGCCCGTTGTTGAGGGGCCTACGGCGCCCCTTGAAGAAGCAACTGCCTCGCCACCTCCTGCCGAGAGTCTGATTGAGGAGGTGGTGAAGGCTCCGTCGCCGCCGCGCCCTGATGCTCCACTGGAGCCCCCAGAGACACCCGCCGTGGAGACGGCGGGGACCAGCACACAGGCGCCGGGAGGCGCCGACGCCGAGATGGAGGAGGGAACTCCTCCGCCGCCCCCTCCAAATTCCGAGCCTGAGGGGGAGGCCACTTCTTCTGAGGCTGCGGTTGAGCCACTGGTGGCTAGGCCTCCCTCGCCAGCCCCCGAGGCCCACGAGGAGGTGGTCGTGGAGAACAACGACGCACAAGACGGTGGGGGCCCGCTCCTGGGGCCCCGTGTTGACCCTGGTCCAAGCACTGTGCTTTCAGCACCAGAGGCTGGCGCTGGGGTGGAGGACGCTGCGCCACGTGAGGGCTCTTGGGCCTTGGTCTTGAGCGACCGGAGCCGGAGCAGCGCGTGCCGCCAAGCTGCCCTCCGCTTGGTGAGGGGCACCCTAGACGGGCTAGAAGCCCAACTTGCCCTTGAAGAGGCGGAGCTTGGCAGGAGGTACGACGCCCTCGCTGCTGACTGGGCCCGCTTCTTCGAAGTCAGGCGGCGGAGGGGCTCTGACGACCAAGCCCTTCAGGCGCAGCGCGACGAGGCGACGCGGCAGGCCCAGGAGATCCGCGAGAACGCGGAGCGCGAGGCGCAAGGGGCCTTGGCGCCGGTCCAGGCGGAACGCAAGGCGGCTGCAGAGGATCGGGAGGCGGCTGTGGCGGAGCGCCAGGCTGCAGCCTCAGACCGAGCGGCTATCGAGACCTCCCTCGCCGACCAGCGCAAGGAGCTGGCCAGCCGCGAGGAGAAGATAATTGCTGAAGCTGAGGTGGTGAGGAAGTCTCTGGAGCAGCATCGTCTGTCCTGGAGGCTCGCGAGCAGGCCATGGCGACACGCGAAGCTGAGGTGCTCAAGCGTGAGGAGAAGCTGGAGCAGGCGGAAACAGACATGAACACAGAACGTGAGGCCTTGGAGTCCCGCGAGAGCAGCTTGGCTGAGGCCATGGGCAAGCACGACAAGGAGGTGGAGCGGCACCGGGAGCTTGTGGAGAAGGCCAACCAGAAGCTTGCCGAGAAGAAAAAGGAGGCGGAGGCGGAGGCCCTCGCCAAGCAAAAAGAGTACCGCACTGCTGTCACACAGGCCGTCTCCCGGGAGTACGCTGGGAAGTTCAAGAAGCAGGAGGACGGCTTCCAGAAAAACGCAGGAGCTCGGCAAGCGCATTCGCCAGCTGGAGGAGTGGAACGCCAACTTGAAATCCTCGCTGAGGCGCGCCAAGGACGCTAATCTCCGCACGGAACAGGCCCTCGAGCGCTCTGAGCAGGACCTCACAGCCCTGATGGCAGACATGCAGGAGTTGAATGCGCAGGTGGCCCCTGTTGTGGAGAGGGTCGAGGAGGCTGAGCAGAGCGCGGTGGCGGCACGGGTCTTGACGCAGCAGCGGGAGCGTATGTTCCGTCTTGGTGACGCGCGGGAACGCTCTTGCTGCGAAGCTGGGGGTGGATGCTCCTGCCGTCCCGTCCACGGGAACGCCGACGTCGCCACGTATCTGGCCTACTTCGACCAGCTCTTCTCCGTCCTTGAGGGCCCTGTGGCGGAACTCGACGATGTTGTCGACGAGGAGTGCCGCAAGCTCCTGCTGGTGGCGGTCGAGCGCGTCTTCGTCAACCTCAAGCGCCTATATCCATGCTTCGACTTCGAGTCCGTGACCGAGCCCATGGAGGATGCTCAGATCGAGACGCGCCTCTCCAACTCGCTGCGGGAGAGATCAACGACTATGTCAACCGCTTCAAGAGGGTCGCTGAAGAGCCGGCCTCTGGCGAGGAGGAAGACGTCGAGGAGGAAGGCGCGGAGGAAGATGACGCTGAGGAGGATGAGGCCGCCAAGACTTCTGCTTAAGCTGCTCCTGCCACAAGACGCGCCTGAGGCGCAAGTTATCTTTGTTTAAAGACTTTGTTTCATTTGTGATGGTCTGTAAAACACTTTATTGTGCTGCAATGTGCGTGCCCCTCGACGGGCATTTTATCCCTATTCCATGCCTTTTTCGCTTTACGTCGTCAGGACCCGTCTCTTAGCGCTATGACTCCGCCACTACGGTATGCCAGAGCAATGACTCAGCAAGGCCGGGGGGTGTTTAAGGCTTAGAGAGGTAAGAGCTCTCGAGTCGCGATGCTCGAGGGCTCCCCTTTGACGCTCAAGCAGTCCATGAAATGCGAAGGAGAAAATACCCGCCCGAGGGACGGAAGTTGCTCGTGAGAGGAAAAACACAACGCCTGAGGTGTAAGCGCAGGACTTAGCTTAGCGAGGTTCTGGCCTCGTGGAGGGCGTTGATTTCCCTGAAGGTGTGCTTCCCTCTTTGGGTCTGGAGCGTGACTCCACGAGCCTTGGGGGGACTCTTGTTCCCTGTGTAGGTTAGAGGCGGAACCAAAGCAAAACATGGTAGAGAAACTCATGCGCGCTTATAGGTTTCCTCATGGGTGCCTCGCGAGGAGAGTAAGTACCAAAGGTCCTTAGGTGAGGTGGCAGGTTTGGGAGCAAGCCCCTGGGCCAGAGCTCTTTGGTGAGGTAACAGGCGTGAGAGCGTGCTCACGTGTTAGAGCTCGGATCCTTTTGGATTTTGCGGTGCTGCTGGGATGCTCCCGAGGCACAGTCACCGTACTCAGCCCCCGCTCGCGAGGTGCGCAAGGGGAAAGATATGAGCGCGAATGAAAACACAGAGTAATGAAACTAAAACTCACCCCCAAAATATTACATAGCGGCGCCGCAGCGCAATGTTTCACTAGGAAACGAATTGGTTCGTTACACTTGGGCTTGCCAAGATAAAGTTTCCATGTCGAGGCATGGGGACCACATTCAGTGGCTGAGACTCTTCACGGCCTGCGGCGGCACGTTACAGGAAGAGCTCAGAGGGACTGGCCCTCAGAGAGAGAAGCTTTTGTGAAGCTTGGAGGTGAAGCTGTGCGCTTTCCTCTAGAGACAAAAAATGCCTGGTGTGATAGAGATCACGGGTAGAACTTGCGTAGATGCGCGATGTTCCAAGGGTTCTTGACCGGGATGCCGTCCTCCGTCTCGAGGCGCACCGCGCCAGGTCTGGCGACATGCGCGACCCTGTAGGGGCCTTCCCACATGGGCGAGAGCTTGTGGAGACCTTCCCTGGAGAGGATCCTCCTGAGGACAAGGTCGCCTGTCTCGAGAGTGCGCGGACGTATGTGGCGGCTGTGGTAGCGTCGCAGGTCTTGCTGGTACTTTGCCGCTCTGAGGGCGGCTCGGCGGCGCAACCCGTCGAGGAACAGCAGGTCGTCGTTGTGGAGGTCTTCTTGATTGTCCTCATTGAAGGCAAGGACCCTTGCGGACCCGTGCTTGATCTCTGTGGGGAGGACTGCTTCGGCTCCATACACCAGGGCGAATGGCGTCTCACCAGTGGGCTTTGTAGGGTTCGTGCGGATGGACCAGAGCACGGAGGGGAGCTCATCGATCCAGCCCTTGCCATAGCCCTTGAGGCGGTTGAAACTTCTCGTCTTGAGGCCCTTGAGGACCTCAGCATTTGCTCGCTCGGCTTGACCATTGCTCTGTGGGTGAGCTACCGAGGCGAAGCAGAGCTTGGTGCCGAGGCTCTCGCAGTAAGCCCTGAAGATGCCGCTGGTGAACTGTGAGCCATTGTCGGTGATGATGCGGTTTGGCACACCAAAGCGGCAGACCAGGCCTCTGATGAACTTCACGGCTGCCCTGGCTGGGATGGTGCGCACCGCTTCAACCTCTGCCCATTTGGTGAACTTGTCAACAGCCACGAAGAGGAAGCGGTAGCCCCCTTGCGATCTCGGGAAGGGTCCCAAGATGTCCAGCCCCCAGACCGCGAACGGCCAGGAGAGCGGGATGGTCTGGAGTCCCAGTGCAGGCTGATGGACTTGCTTGGCGTGGAACTGGCATGCATCGCAAGACTGAACGATGGTGACGGCATCTTGAAGCACTTGAGGCCAGTAGAAACCGCTCCTGAAGACCTTGCCAGCGAGGGTGCGCGCGCAGGAATGGTGGCCGCACTCTCCACTGTGTATGTCCCTGAGGAGCATGCGTCCTTCCTCAGGAGGCACACACTTGAGGGCAATGCCATTTGGGCGCTTGCGGTATAGGTCTTCCTCAAGGATGTAATAGGATTTCGCTTGTCGAGCGACTCGTTCTGCCTCTGCGTCTTCCTCGGGAAGGACTCCTTTTAGCAAGTAGTCCTTGAGCTCGTCAACCCAGCCTGTTTCTTGGTGCACCATGGTCAGCATCAGACGCTCCCCTGAGGATGGGCCACAGTTGGGTGCGCCACCTGTGGGAGGTGGTGGGAGTACTTCGTCTGTGCTTGTAGCTGGTGCTTGCAGCGGCTGCTTTATGGACGCCTTGGAGAGCCTCTCTTCAAAGACACCTGCGGGCTGGGCCTCCCTTCGCGATGCGCGCTTGGCGATGTCATCTGCTTCCTGGTTCTCCTTGCGCGGGATGTGCATGAGCTCCATGCCCCTGAAGTGCTTCTCGAGCTTGCGGACCTCTTCAAGGTAGGCAGCCATATGGCTGTCTTTAGGGGTGTAGCTCTTGTTGGAGAAGTTGACCAGGAGCTGGGAGTCGCCTTTGATGAGTAGGTGCTTGACACCGAGGGCAATGGCAGCTCTGAGCCCGGCGAGGAGGCCTTCATATTCAGCGATGTTGTTGGAGATCTTGTCCATCGTGAAACACAACTGGATGGCATAGTAGAGCTTGTCGCCTTTAGGTGAGGTCAGGACAACGCCAGCGCCTCCGTTGCGGCAGGAGAAAGCTCCATCGAAGTGCATGGTCCAGTGGCTTGGCATTGTATCTCCAGGCGGTACAGTTTCTGCTTCAGGAGGCTCTTCAGGAGTTGGGTCTGTCCATTCGGCGACAAAATCTGCCAGTGCTCTTCCTTTGATGACCCTTGTGGTGTCAAAACGCAAGTTGAAAGGCTGCAGCTCGATGTTCCACCCTGCTACGCGATCAGTGGCGTTGGGGTTGCGCAGGATTTGCTCCAGGGGAATGATGTGACCACCGTGACAGGGTGGCCCTGGAAGTAGTGGCGCAGCTTTCTGGAGGCGATGAGCAGGGCGAGAAGGAGCTTCTGCTGCGTAGGGTACCGCTCGCGAGCATCTCTTAGCACAGTACTGACATAGTAGACAGGATGCTCGACAAGGGTTGTGGAGGGTGACGCGGCGTTGGCTCCCTCGAGACTCCTCAGGCCCTTTGGCGAGGTTTCCTTGTGGAGGAGTCTCAGCAGGGGTGCCTGTAGTAGGCTCGACAGCTGGCTGTGGGTCTGGCTCTGGGCCTGGAGGGACTTTTTCCTTGTCGGGAGGCTCTGGACTTGGAGTGGCAGCACTTTTCTTGGGGAGGACTGGCTCTTCTCTTTCGACCACCAGGACGGCGCTTGCGGTTTGTGGAGTGGCTGCAAGGTACAGCTTTAGATGCTCGCCCGTCCTGGGGGCTACCATAACTGGTGCGCTAGCCAAGTACTTCTTCAAGTCCTCAAATGCCTTGTCTGCCTCTGGAGTCCACTTGAAGGTGCCGGACTTCTTCATGATCTTGAAAAATGGCAGGGCCCTCTCGCCAAACTTGGAGATGAAGCGGCCCAAGCTGGCCATGCACCCAGCTAGGCGCTGCATGTCCTTGAGGCGGCGAGGTGGCTGCATTTCTTCTATGGCCTTGATCTTGTCAGGGTTTGCTTCTATGCCGCGATGGGACACGAGGAACCCGAGGAGTTTGCCTGAAGGTACCCCGAAGACGCACTTGGCGGGGTTTAGCTTGATGTTCACCTTGCGCAGGCTGGCGAAGGTCTCCTCGAGGTCCTTCAAGAGAGTGTCTCCCTCGCGAGACTTGACTACGATGTCGTCAACATATGCCTCTGCATTTCTTCCCATCTGAGCCCCCAGGGCGATCCTCATGAGCCTCTGGAAGGTGGCGCCGGCGTTCTTCAACCCGAAGGGCATGCAAGTGTAGCAATACACGCCACAGGGGGTGAGGAATGCTGTTTTCTCCTCGTCCTCTTTAGCCATTTTGATCTGGTGGTAGCCTGAGAAGGCGTCCAGAAAACAGAGGAGATCACAGCCGGCTGTGGAGTCCACGATCTGATCAATCCTTGGCATGGGGTATGGGTCCTTGGGGCAGGCTTTATTTACATCAGTGTAATCGATGCAGAGCCGGCCTCCCCCATTGGGTTTTGGGACAACCACGCCATTAGAGACCCAGGTGGGGTGGGCAACTTCTCGAATAATGTCTGCTGCTTTTAGCTTTTCTACTTCTTTGATGATGAAGGCTTGCTTCTCAGGGGCTTGTTTTCGTGCTTTCTGCTTTCTGCGCGCGCGAAACGGGGGCAGTCACACTCGCGAAGAGAGAATGACTCCACGAAACGGGGGCAGTCACACTCGCGAAGAGAGTTCGTGTAAGGGGCTGAACGCGACGTCAATCAACCCTCATCCGGCGCGGCGACGCTGCTCGTCGTACCTGAGGAGGGACATCACAGCAGAGAGAGACACGGCGCGTACCCAGGTTCACGGCCCTCTTGTGGAGGTAAAACCGCTACGTCCTGCCTGTCTGTGTTGCTGCTTGACGGGGCGTGCGCTTGGACACACAGCTAAGTGGTGCTCGATCACCTCCCTTGGTACGCCGGACATTTCTGACGGAGTCCATGCGAACATGTCAGAATTTGCCCGAAGGAAGGCGACGAGCGCGCTTTCCTATTTGGGAGGCAAGCCAGCGCCTATGGTGACGCTAGGTCCCGAGCCCTCAGCCCCCGAGTCGCTGGTACTCAGCGACACCTTCTTCGTAGCGGCCTGCTCCTGAGAGAACAGCTGCTTCTTCTTCTTGGGCCTCGCGAGGGGCTCCAGGTCTTCGTCAGCAGGGAACGCCATGGCAGCGGCTTTGTAGGCGAGCTCGACAGCGCGTGTTAGCGTCCTGTACGTGACCATGTATGGTGATGGTGCCGCCGCTGCCAGGGATCTTGACCATGTTGTAGGCGTGATGCGTGACGGCCATGAACTTCGCGAGGGCGGGGTAGCCGAGGATGGCGTTGTAGGGCAGGCCAATGTGCGCGACGTCGAAGTCGATGAGCTTGGTGCGATAGTTTTGCTGCGTGCCAAAGGTGACTGCAAGCCTCACTTGCCCCAGAGGCGAGATTGAGCCGCTGGTGACCCCTGTGAAGGGCCTGGAGGGCATAAGCCACTCGTAGGGCACTTGAAGCGTCTCAAAGGTCTCGACGGAGATGACGTTCAGGCCTGCACCCCCATCAATGAGCGTTTTGCCGACGGCGATATTGTTGATGGTGGGGGTGCACACCAGCGGGAGGGTGCCTACAGTCTTGGTCGACTTGGGGTGGTCCTTGGCGTCGAAGGCGATGGTGTACTGAGACCACTTGAGGGGACGCGATGTCTCCACCCCAGGCAGCGCTGCGTTGAGCTCACGGGCGAACTGCTTGAACTGATTGTTGGACTTGGGCGCCTGAGCCCCGCCGAGGATGCACGCCATGGCGCCTCTAGGGGCCTGGTAGCCCCCAGGCTCCTCGTCAGGGAGGTTGTTGTTCTTCTCAGCGGCGTTGGCCTGAGTCCCTTGAGGCTTATGGTAGCCACCTTTGCGTCCGCCCTTGCGGTAGTTACGGCCTCTGCTGCGACCACCGCTGCCTTCTTCCTGCTCGCGCTTCTTGCTCAGCTGCTTGAGGTCGTAGCAGTTCTTTGTCGCGTGGCCGCGCCTGTTGTGGTAGATGCAGAAGGGACGGTTGTCCATCTTCTTCTCGCCATCCTCTGGAGAGTCCTCGCGAGCGTGCTTAGCGCCGGGCTCAGCAGCCAGCACAGCAGTAGGCTTGCGCTTGGCCTCGTCACGCTTCTTGTGGGCCTTGGATCCCTCTGGAGGGTCCTCTGCAGAGGCCACCTTGGTGAAGAGGAGACCCTCTTCAGCCTTGGCACACTTGTCTGCGATGTCGAAGAGCTTCACGACAGAGGAGAGGGTATCGTGGATGCCGAGCTTCTCAAGCATCCTGCGGTTGGTGACGCCCTCTCTGAAGGCAGCAATGACGTGCGAGTCAGGGATGTTGGGGATTTTGTTGCGGACTTGGCTGAAGCGCTGGATGTACTTGCGGAGAGTCTCGCCAGACTTCTGGCGTACGGCGCGCAGGTCGTTGTAGGTGAGGGCGCGCTCGTACGTGCCCTTGAAGTTCGCGACGAACTGCTTGCAGAGGTCCTCCCAGGAGTCGATGGAGTCCTCAGGGAGGTTCAGGAGCCACGACAGGGCAGAGTCCCTGAGGGCGTGCGAGAACCAGTTCGCCATGACCCTGTCGTCTCCTCCCGCAGCTTGGATGGAGGTGGTGTAGAGCTGCAGGAACTCGATGGGGTTGTTCGTGCCATCGTAGCCCTTGGGGAGGTCTGGCCTGAACTTCTACGGCCAGACGACGCGGCGCAGGTTGCGGGTGAAGGCCGTGCAGCCTGTGGCGTACGTGGCCACGCCGCCCTGGAGAGCTCTGCGGTTTTGGCGCCCGGCTGGCCAATTTCCTCGACGATGCGCTTCTGGAGGTCCCGCTGGCGCTCCATCTCCACCCGCGCGTCCGGCGGCGTCCGCTGCACGATTTGACAATCATGCGGCGAGGACGCGTGAGAGGCGGCTTTGTTTGCCGCAGCGGAGGTGGTCCTGGCGGAGGCGGAGGTGGAGGTGCCCCATGCGCGGCGGTGCCTGCACGCCCGGAGTTGTGGTGCACCAGGGAGCGCGAAGCTGCTGGAACCGCGCGCGGCGCAGCCGCGATGTCGACGAGTGCTGGAGACGGCCAAGCCAGTTGTCGTGCGCTCGGCGGTGGCGGGGCGGTAGCGGAAGAGCTCTGCTGCCATGAGCAGCGCAGTGTTTGGGCTGGGCGCCGGGGCGTCCAAGCGTGGACGCGCTTTGGCGCCGAGAATGGATGCAAGGACTCAGCGTCCTCGCTGTGCTCGTGGTCGTCGTCTTCGTCGTAGCGGTCGTCTCATCCTCGGGTGCTCCACGCGTGGTCCGCAGAGTATAGTAGTGCGCCCCGAAGCGCGGTTGGTGCGCGGACGGCCGCGCGGCCTGGTGGTGTGGACGACGGGCTCGGTCTCAGCTCTGCCTGACGCGCGCCGGTTGGCGCGAGCAGCGCGAGTGTCCGCCATGGCGCAGAGGTCGATGGAGGTTGGATGAGCGCCTACAGCCCCCTACCTGGTGCGCCAAATTGTCGGAGAATGACTCCCACGAAACGGGGGCAGTCACACTCGCGAAGAGAGTTCGTGTAAGGGCTGGAACGCAGACGTCAATCAACCCTCATCCGGCGCGGCGACGATGCTCGTCGTACCTGAGGAGGGACAATCACAGCAGAGAGAGGAACACGGCGCGTACCCAGGTTCACGGCCCTCTTGTGGAGGTAAAACCGCTACGTCCTGGCCTGTCGTGTTGCTGCTTGTAGAGGTTACAGTACAGCGTGATTGCCGAGGCACAGCTATGGCAATGGCGCGTACAAGGGGAGGGAAGCTACTGTCCTCTTCTCCCTTGCGCGCAAGTAGTAGACTAGGAGTAAAATGTGTTCGATCCCCATGCTACGGTGGTGCACAGCTCCTTTTATAGGCGCCGGGCCTCCTCCTGTCCTTCTGCAGCGGAGGGGCTACCACATGGCGACAATCGGTCGGGAGCACGGTGCACAGCTGCTTGGGCGTCCATGAGCGGTCCATGGGCACAAAAGCTGAGCCCGCAGCAGAGAGGCCGCCGTCCATCCAGGACGGCCAGCTGCTGCCGCAGAGGAGCGGGCGAGTACCCCCACGGTGCGGTGACGTCGCGTTTGGCGCGTAGCGCCGGCCTGCTCCCTTATCACCAAAGAGAACAGAATGGTGGTCTGCGCCGTCGCCCCCGCTTTGTTGGACTCCTTTATCACCAAAGTGGGACTGTAGCTCCGTCGTACCCTGCGCAGAGGCGCGGTACTCTGCGGCCGCCCTGCGGGAAGCCTGTGCGCTCCGTAGAGCTTGCTTTACAGTGATGGAAACCCTCGCGTGGGCGGGTACACCCTGTGGAGGATTCTGCGTTGACTTCCCTTCAGGGAAAACTTCCTTGGAGAGGGGGCAGCGGAGTAGAGGCTCCACAGGCCTTAGCTGCCTCCTCAGGCCTCCGCGAGGCGATTCTGCCCCGCGGGCTCCCCAGGCTTGCAGTCCTGTCCTTGGCGAAATTCACTCGCCGAGTGTTGAGGGTTATAGAGGCCATGGCCAGTACACCTGGTTCTTACTGGGCTGACATTTAGATATATGAGAAACAGATTCATCTTTATATGGTTCATGATAATTTTTAAAACCCTCCTTCGGCAAACCAAAATGGGAAGCGAAGGCTTTATAAAAGTTTGCAACAATTTGAGAGTCAATGACATAAATATTGCTAATTTGCGATAATCTCGAGTATCCATAATTTTTTAACACACTCAAAGTCATAGCTTATACCTGACTCCCTACCTTTGTCATTCTCCCATCCTTCAGTGTTCTCCTGAATCCGATCAGAAGGTCCCACTTAAACTCTTCTTTATTTTAGACTGTGAACGATCCAGCACAAGTGGTATCCAATAGAGTTTTATCTTGAAAGGAGAGTCTTGCATAAAAGTTATCAATAATATAATTACCAGGAAGCTCATGAATGGGAATTTGAGCATTAATGCCTTCAATCTCCCCCACGCTTGAGCGGTACTCTCTCCATCATAGGGCCAGGAGAGTTATATATGAGGTTCGATCCTTATGAATTCTCACTTGGAGGATAGAATTTGGAGTAAAGAGAGGTACAATTTCCTCCCATCCAAGAGATTACATTCTTCAGCAGTTTATACCAATGGGCAGCTTTACAGACAGTGATAGAGAGAATAATTTCTTCTTAACTCTCCCATTGAAATACCTGCACACTTAAATAACTCGCACAATTCATGCAGAAATAACAAATGATCTCCAGGATGGACAGTTCCATCTCCTGCATAGCGGTTATTTGTGACACGTTCAACAATTTTCATAGGAATTTGAACGGTATTACCTGCTCATCTGACGCCTTCTCTACTACCTTAGCAGTGCTAGTTGTTTTCCCAATAGGATTCAAGAGAAGACCCCTCCATAATGAGATATAGCAGCAGGCAAAAATAAAAACAGCACGTACAATAAATGTGCTTACCAATTCCACATTTACCAATAGCGCTACTCCCCGGCACGGCGCTAGAAAATAGTCTTGATAACCCAAGTATATGGGGTGTATCGTAGTCTTTCGATAAATATACGAGTGTCGAACCACCGAGGAGCAGAAGGTGTTGACAAGCGGTTTTGATGAAGGATTCATTGTAAATGCTCTCAGACATGTTTTTAGGAGTTTTTCATATGACAGATAATAAAGTACAAGTAAATAAAAATGCAGTAAGTAATATAGTTGAGCGAGTGGCCCAATCCTTTCTACAGCAAAGGACAAGCCGGTTGTTGTACTTATAATGACCAAATGTTCTTGAGGACACACGGGAATATTGTCAAGTGCTTTCGCTTCATATAGTTTATTAATCTTCATTGTTTTGATAAGTGTTGTGTGGGTGAACCTATGCTAATGCACCGCCCTTCTAGAACTAATACATACTGTGATTATACCCTTGCAAGCACCGCGAATACAAGAAAGTAATTAAGTTAAACTAACCACAACCTTAAACTTTGAGATCCTGCTATCCCTCATGCATCGATATACCAAGGGTGTTCAGGTTTCTGTCACTCCGGCAACCCACAGTGGCAAACGAATACACAATGCATTCCCCTAGGCCATAAAGGTGAAGTAATCATGTAGTTGGCGTTCATTCACATGACACCACTAGAAGAATAACACACAACTTAAGCATCAAACCATTAAATATTACTCAACATAGTTCACTACTAACATCAAGACTTCTCCCATGTCCTCAAGAACTAAACGAACTACTCACAAGACATCATACGGAACATGATCAGAGGTGATATGATGATGAATAACAATTCTGAACATAAACCTTAGTCCAATGGTTTCACCCAATAGCATCAATAACAAGGAGTAATCAACACCGGTGAGAGTTTCCCCTATGAAATAGACAAGATTCAGCCCTAGATGTTATAACGGAGACGGGAGTGCAGCAACGGTGATGATGGTGTTGGCGGTGGGAGATGATGATGATGATGATGATGATCCCGATGAAGTCCAGCTCGATGACGGGTGATGATGGCGACGATTTCCCCCTCCGGGAGGGAATTTCCCCGGCAGATTTCTTTCCTGCAGGGGAGCTTTTCGCTCTCTGGTGTTTTTCCGCCTCGGGAGGCGGCGGAATATTTCGATGGCCCTCCCCCGTGTGTTAGGGTTCCGAGGGGGTCAAGTACGTGAGGGGAACAGCTGAGGTGGGCCAGGGCCCCCAAACCACCTGTCGGCACGGCAGGGGGCCCCACCGCGCCAAGGGTGAGGAGGGCCCACCATGGCCCATCTCAGCTCCCCCTTTGGCCTCCTCCATCTTCTGGTAAAATAGGAACTTCCATATGTATCCTTCGATTTATTGATCTTCAGAAATAGTGCATCTCGACGGTGCTTTTTCCAGCAGAATCCTGACTCCGGTGTCCAATTCTCCATTATTCATCAAACATGCAAAATAGGTAAAATAACATAAGCAACACTTCTAAATATGAAATATATCGATGAATAGCAGTAAATTATGATATAAAATAGTGATGCAAAATGGACGTATCAGTATTTCAGAAAAGCTAGTCAGGAAATTTCTCGGAATTGGACGAAAATTTACGGAGGCACCTATTTTATCAGAATACAACGAAGTCTAAAGGAGCAACGAAGAGGAGCCAGGAGGGCCCCACATGCACCTAGGGCGTGGGTCCCCCCTAGCGCGCCTGGCCAGTGTGGGCCCTCGGGCACTCCAACCGCCGCCCTTTCGCCTACTTATTCCCTCCGATGCAAGAAACCCTAAATATCGAGTCATATTCCACGAAATGTTCCAGAGGCGCCGCCGTCGTCAACCCTAGCTCGGGAGGGTCCAGAACCTCTTCCCGGCACTCTGCCGGAGAGGTGAATCATCACGGAAGGGCTCTACGTCGCCATGCCTGCCTCCGGGTGATGCGTGAGTAGTTCATCTTGGACTACGGGTCCATAGCAGTAGCTAGATGGTTGTCTATCCACTTATGTGCCATCATGTTTAGATCTTGTGAGCTGCCTATCATGATTGATGACGTGAAACACACGTTCGTTGGGAGACCCCAAGAGGAAGGTATGATGTAGTCAGCAGCAAGTTTTCCCTCAGAAAGAAACCAAGGTTATCGAACCAGTAGGAGCAGCAACTCTTCAGAAGGTTGTCAACGGCGCCAGAAAAATAGCTGTCGCAGGGAGTCTGGACTGTTGACGTGGAATCTGCACACAACACAATCAAACTACTTTGCCCCAACGAAACAGTGAGGTTGTCAATCTCACTGGCTTGCTGAAAACAAAGGATTAAACGTATGGTGTGGAAAATGAGTATTAAATTGCAGAGAATGAAAAAGGAACAGTTTGCAGTTTGTGGTTGTTTAATCAGTGTAAAAGAATGGACCGGGGTCCACAGTTCACTAGTGGTGTCTCTCCATAAAAGATAACTAACATGTTGGGTGAACAAATTACAGCTGGGCAATTGACGAATAGTGAGCGCATGACAATGCATATACATGACATGTTGACTACTATGATATTTAATTGGGCATTACGACATAATACATAGATCGTTATCCAACAGCATCTATGACTAATAATCCACCGCCGGGTTGTCATCCGAGTCCCCCGTTGGTATTAAGTTGCAAGCAACGGATAATTGCATTAAGTAAAGTGCGTAATGTAAACAAACACATATGCCCGTGGACATAGCATCGTTAGGTTATCCCTAGTGGCAACAGCACATCCACAACCTTAGAACTTTCTGTCACTGTCCCAGGTTAAACGGAGACATGAACCCACTATCTAGCATAAATACTCTCTCTTGGAGTTACAAGCATCTACTTGGCCAAAGCATCTACGAGTAACGGAAAGCATGCAAGATCTTAAATAACATATAAGATAGATTGATAATCAACTTGACATAATATTCAATATTCATCGGATCCCAGCAAACACAACATGTAGCATTACAATAATATGATCTTGATCATGTAGGGCAGCTCACAAGATCTAAACATGATGGCACAAAGTGGAGAGACAACCATCTAGCTACTGCTATGGACCCGTAGTCCAAGGATGAACTACTCACGCATCACTCCGGAGGCAGGCATGGCGATGTAGAAGCCTCCGGTGACGATTCCCCTCTCCGGCAGGGTGCCGGGAAGAGGTTCTGAACCCTCCCGAGCTAGGGTTGACGACGGCGGCGTCTCTGGATCTTTTCGTGGATATTTGCTCAGGTACTTAGGGTTTTCGCGTCGGGGGGAATAAGTAGGCGAAAGGGCGGCGGCTGCGGACCCCCGAGGGGCCCACACCACCCAGGGCGCGGCAGAAGGGGGGCCCGCGCCCTGGTGCGTGTGGCCTCCTGGTGGCCCTCCTCTGCTGCTCCTTCGCTCCGTCAGGCGTGTTCTGGAAAAATAGGCACCCCCGTGTAGTTTCGTCCAATTCCGAGAATATTTCCAGACTAGCTTTTCTGGAATACAAAAACAGCAGAAAACAGGAACTGGCACTTCGGCATCTTGTTAATAGGTTAGTCCCAAAAAATGTATAAAAGTGATATAAAGTAGATGCAAAACATGTAGCAATTGGTATAAAACAAGCATGGAACATCAAAAATTATAGATACGTTTGAGACGTATCAGCATCCCCAAGCTTAGTTCCTACTCGTCCTCGAGTAGGTAAACGATAAAAACAAATAATTTTTGAGGTGACATGCTACTATCATAATCTTGATCATATAATATTGCAAGGCACATGTAAATGAATGAAGTGATCCAAGTCAATGGTCTATAATTTGCTACCAAATAGATAATGAGTAAACAATGAATCACACAAGCTAAACGTTTTCATGAATAGTACTTTCGAGACAAGCATCAAACAGTTTTGCATAAGTGTTAACTCATAAAGCAATAGTTTCTAATAAAAGGTATTTAATCAACACAAAGGAAGAATTTAGTTTCAGCATTTGCTTCAACTTTCAACATATTTATCTCATGGATATTGTCAACACAAAGTAGTATAACAAGTCCAATACATTGCATATAACGCATGTTGTAACAAAGTTGACACTAGTGTTTGCTTGTGGAAGACAGAAAGAATAGGAAAACTGACATAAAGTAAAAGAAAGGCCCTTCGCAGAGGGAAGCAGGGATTAAATCATGTGCTAGAGCTTTTAGGTTTTTGAAAGCATATAGAGATTGCATAAAATATTTGATACTCCTCCCAACCTTGCTAACACAAGCCATGGCTAACCGAATCCTCGGGTGCCTTCCATCAATCACATACCATGGAGGAGTATCTATTTTTGAGAGGTGTTTGTTAATTGTCAACGAATGGTAGCGGGTGAGAACAGTATTCTACCTGTCGAACGGACTTTTAAGAGCGGCTCCCATGAAGGACGTTATTTCTACCAGCAAGGCAGATCATCCCTCTTTCTCTTTGGTTTACACACATTCAGGTATTTCACTGTTTGTCATTGCTTACTGATGAATCAGGGCAAAAGTGTGAAGAGAATTAATTGGTTAAAGTTGTAATTAATTGGGACTGGGCACCCCGTTGCCAGCTCTTTTTGCAAGTTATTGGATAAGCGGATGTATATGCCACTAGTCCAGGTGTAAAAGTCCACTCGACAATAGAATAAAGAATAACCACACTAATTCCTCATGAGCTAGTAAACATTGACACAAAAAGGGAATAATAACATTTTGAATAATTTAAAGGTAGCACATGAAAAATTTACTTGGAGTGGCAAGGAAATACCACATATAGGTAGTTATGGTGGACACAAATGGCATGGATTTTGGCTCAAGGATTTGGATGCACGAGAAGCATTCCCTCTCAGTACAGAGTTTAGGCTAGCAAGGTTATGTAAGCAAACAAGAATATCAACCCGTACACCAAGTTTTATATGACAAACATATTGCAAACGTTATAAGACTTCATACCGTCTTCCTTGTTAACCAAACCCTGTTATTAGAAAATATCTAGACCTTAGAGGTACCACCGATGCAAACCAAATTTTCAACAAGCTTTACGGTAGTTCTTCACTAATAGGCTTAACTCATGTGATGCACAATTTAATCATGATCTACTTGTTAACTCAAAACAATTGACAAGCATCAAGTTATCCATTTTAGTGATCTACAAGATTAAGCAAGTTTTTCCTTATACCAATTACCACATGCAACATTTTCTGAACCAACCAAACACCAATCAATTTATTTCATCAACTCTCCAAACAAATATAAGTGAAGCAAGAGAGTACTTTCTACAAAAGAAAGCTAATAGCTCTGACAAGAGATACATGAAAACAAGAGCTAAAAGCTGAACACGCTAGATATGAATACTCAACAAATATAAGTGTGAAGAATAGGAGTATTCTCATGAAAAAGCGGAGCGTGTCTCTCTCCCAATCAAGAATGCTAGGGTCCAGTCAAGCTTTATTGAAAATAAAAGTGCAATACTGAAAATAAAAAGCACACAGACGCTCCAAGAAAAGCACATATGATGTGAAAGAATTAAAATATAGTTTCACTAGAGATGACCTGATAATTTTGACGATGAAGAAGGGGATGCCTTGGGCATCCCCAAGCTTAGACGCTTGAGTCTTCTTGAAATATGCTGGGGAGATCCATGGGAGCCTCCCCAAGCTTAAGCTCTTCACTCTTCTTGATCCTATTATATCATCCTTCTCTCTTGACCCTTGAAAACTTCCGTCACACCAAACTCAAAGTAGATCTCATTAGAGGGTTAGTGCATAATCAAAAATTCACATGTTCTATAAAGACGCAATATGATTTGTTACTTTAAACATTAGCTACAGCCACTGATGTTATGTGAAGCTCTTCCACCCAAAAAAGAATTTCACTCAACACTAGTAAAAGAGAGAATGCAAAATAAAAAGGCATAATCTGTCTAAAACAGAACAGTCCGCAAAGACGAATTTTTTCGAGGCACTTACGACGCTCAGATCGAGAAACTCTGAACTAATGAAAGTTTCAGACATTCATAAAGATTACGCACAAAAATTTCAGATTTAATTAACAATCTGGTGATTTTAGGAATTTCGTACAGTGAACAGCAAAAATCTGTTTCTGCGCAGCAATCAAAATTAAGCATCATCTTATCATTAGAGGCTACTCTTGGCACAACAATGCGAGAAAATAAAGATACAAAGGAGTTGCTACAGAAGTAAACAAACCTTGACTCAATAAAAGAAAAATTGCAGAAAAATAAAATGGGTTGCCTCCCATAAGCGCTTTTCTTTAACGCCTTTTAGCTAGGCACAAAGCATGCATCAAGTATTACCAAGTGAAGAAAGGTCTAATTCATCAAAAGCTTCATCAAGAACAGGGTTTGTCACACTAGGACTTTTCAGTTTACGTAATTCTTGGGAAGAAAATTTAAATAGACCATTATGTGACTCACCCTCAAGCTCATTGAACACGTTATCCGTTTTAAACGCACCCGTGGGTTTTGGTTTAGAAATTTTTGGCACATACATAAATTTTTGCTCTCTCCCCACAAAAGCCTTTTGCTTTTTAGTTTTAATAGAGGTAAAAGTAGAACATTACATCCATAGCCTCCTCTAATTCACCAATCCTAAGATTTTGATTATCTTGAATAGTACTAGTTTCTAAAACAGCAATTCTTTCATTAATGGTTCCCAGTGATTCATCAACTTTGCTAGTACTATCAAGGAGATTTGGCAAATTTTTCTCTATAGACTCCAATTTCTTTATAACATCTTCCAAGGTGATCTCATTTTTAATGTTACTAACAGGTGGTGTTCCTACTAGGCTCTCAATAATATAACTAGCTTCCAACGCAGGGGTACCAAGAAAGTTACCTCCCGTTCAAAGTGTCCAAGACATATCTATACCAGCTAGTTATGCCAACATAAAAATTTCTAAGCAGGATCATAGTGGAATATTTTTTAGTACACCTACGATGAGCATCGCTGATTCTATACCAAGCATCTTTCAAACTTTCTCCACTTTGTTGCTTAAAAGATCGAACCTCAACTTCAGGAACCAAAACATGATGAGCCGAACCAGACATGATAACTAACAGAAAACAAAACTGAAAATAAACTAAATGCAAGTAACTAATTTTTTTGTGTTTTTGATAATTGAAAGCAAACAAGATAAAATAAAATAAACTAAGCAAGACAAAAACAAAGTAAAGAGATTGGAAGCGTGAAACTCCCCTTGCAGAAGACTGCTGTCTCCCCGGCAACGGCGCCAGAAAAATAGCTTGATGAAACACACGTTCGTTGGGAGACCCCAAGAGGAAGGTATGATGTAGTCAGCAGCAAGTTTTCCCTCAGAAAGAAACCAAGGTTATCAGCAGCAACTCTTCAGAAGGTTGTCAACGGCGCCAGAAAAATAGCTGTCGCAGGAGTCTGGACTGTTGACGTGGAATCTGCACACAACACAATCAAACTACTTTGCCCCAACGAAACAGTGAGGTTGTCAATCTCACTGGCTTGCTGAAAACAAAGGATTAAACGTATGGTGTGGAAAATGAGTATTAAATTGCAGAGAATGAAAAAGGAACAGTTTGCAGTTTGTGGTTGTTTAATCAGTGTAAAAGAATGGACCGGGGTCCACAGTTCACTAGTGGTGTCTCTCCATAAAAGATAACTAACATGTTGGGTGAACAAATTACAGCTGGGCAATTGACGAATAGTGAGCGCATGACAATGCATATACATGACATGTTGACTACTATGATATTTAATTGGGCATTACGACATAATACATAGACCGTTATCCAACAGCATCTATGACTAATAATCCACCGCCGGGTTGTCATCCGAGTCCCCCGTTGGTATTAAGTTGCAAGCAACGGATAATTGCATTAAGTAAAGTGCGTAATGTAAACAAACACATATGCCCGTGGACATAGCATCGTTAGGTTATCCCTAGTGGCAACAGCACATCCACAACCTTAGAACTTTCTGTCACTGTCCCAGGTTAAACGGAGACATGAACCCACTATCTAGCATAAATACTCTCTCTTGGAGTTACAAGCATCTACTTGGCCAAAGCATCTACGAGTAACGGAAAGCATGCAAGATCTTAAATAACATATAAGATAGATTGATAATCAACTTGACATAATATTCAATATTCATCGGATCCCAGCAAACACAACATGTAGCATTACAATAATATGATCTTGATCATGTAGGGCAGCTCACAAGATCTAAACATGATGGCACAAAGTGGAGAGACAACCATCTAGCTACTGCTATGGACCCGTAGTCCAAGGATGAACTACTCACGCCATCACTCCGGAGGCAGGCATGGCGATGTAGAAGCCTCCGGTGACGATTCCCCTCTCCGGCAGGGTGCCGGGAAGAGGTTCTGAACCCTCCCGAGCTAGGGTTGACGACGGCGGCGTCTCTGGAACTTTTCGTGGATATTTGCTCAGGTACTTAGGGTTTTCGCGTCGGGGGAATAAGTAGGCGAAAGGGCGGCGGCTGCGGACCCCCGAGGGGCCCACACACCCCAGGCGCGGCAGAAGGGGGCGGCCCTGGTGCGTGTGGCCTCCTGGTGGCCCTCCTCTGCTGCTCCTTCGCTCCGTCAGGCGTGTTCTGGAAAAATAGGCACCCCCGTGTAGTTTCGTCCAATTCCGAGAATATTTCCAGACTAGCTTTTCTGGAATACAAAAACAGAGAAACAGGAACTGGCACTTCGGCATCTTGTTAATAGGTTAGTCCCAAAAAATGTATAAAAGTGATATAAAGTAGATGCAAAACATGTAGCAATTGTATAAAACAAGCATGGAACATCAAAAATTATAGATACGTTTGAGACGTATCAA